>QJPP01005395.1:0-62932 GCA_003996215.1 Jaltomata sinuosa | reverse complement strand
TTGATGATGCATTCCCAGATGAGCAGGTGATGGCTGCGTCACGTGATATGGTGCCTTGGTACGCTGACTTCGCAAATTATGCGGTGAGTGACATGATCCCGGAAGATTTGAACTTCCACCAGAAAAAGAAGTTTCTCCATGATGCAAGTAAGTTTTTCTGGGATGAGCCGTATTTATTCCGGTTGTGTGTTGACAACATAGTGAGAAGATGTGTACCGAAAGTGGAAATGACAAGCATCTTGCAAGCTTGCCATTCGTCCCCAGTTGGAGGACATCATGCGGGTAATCGAACTGCCCGAAAAATCTTACAGTGTGGGTACTATTGGCCGACAATCCAGAAAGATTCCTATGAATTTGCCAAGTTCTGTGATCAATGCCAACGAAGAGGAGCAATCTCTCGCCGACAAGAGCTACCCATGAACACTATTTTGGAGGTTGAATTGTTCGACGTATGGGGAATAGATTTCATGGGCCCTTTTGAAACATAATCCACCGCTACCAAGATGTAACGGTTCCCATAAGAGCTTTCAAAAGGGCCCATGAAATCTATTCCCCATACGTCGAACAAATCAACCTCCAAAATAGTGGACATGGGCAATTCTTGTCGGCGAGAGATTGCTCCTCTTCGTTGGCATTAATCACAGAACTTGACAAATTCATAGGAATCTTTCTGGATTGTCGGCCAATAGTACCCACACTGTAAGATTTTTCGGGCAGTTCGATTACCCGCATGATGTCCTCCAACTGGGGATGAATGGCAAGCTTGCAAGATGCTTGTCATTTCCACTTCCGGTATACATCTCCTCACTATGTTGTCAGCACACAACCGGAATAAATACGGCTCATCCCAGAAAAACTTACTTGCATCATGGAGAAACTTCTTTTTCTGGTGGAAGTTCAAATCTTCCGGGATCATGTCACTCACCGCATAATTTGCGAAGTCAGCGTACCAAGCCACCATATCAAGTGACGCAGCCATCACCTGCTCATCTGGGAATGCATCATCAATCTCTGGTTCATCTATTACGTTCTCTTCCCTCTCAAGCCTGGACAGATGATCCGCTACCTGGTTCTTACACCCTTTCCGATCTTTGACTTCAAAGTCAAATTCCTGCAACAATAGCACCCATCGGATTAGTCGAGGTTTTGCATCCTTTTTGGTCATCAGATACCTCAAGGCTGCATGATCTGTGTGCACCACCACTTTTGTACCAAGTAAGTACGCTCTGAATTTCTCAAAAGCGTATACAACATCTAACAGCTCCTGTTCAGTCACTGTGTAGTTCTTTTGCGCCCCATTCAATGCTTTACTAGCATAATAGATGGGGTGGAAAAGTTTATCTCGCTTCTGTCCCAGAACAGCTCCAAGTGCAACACCACTCGCATCGCACATTACTTCGAACGGTTTGGACCAATCCGGGGCAATTATAATAGGAGCATCCACTAACTTTTCTTTCAGGCACTCAAACGCCCTCAAACACTCAGCATCAAATACAAACTTCGTCTCCTTTTCAAGCAACTTGCACAATGGGGTAGCAACCTTAGAGAAATCTTTAATGAATCTTCGGTAGAAACCCGCATGACCAAGAAAGCTCCTCACACCCTTTACTGAAATGGGTGGAGGTAGTTTCTCGATGACTTCTATCTTGGCTCTATCCACCTCTAGACCTCTCATAGATATTTTGTGTCCTAATACAATGCCTTCTTTCACCATGAAATGGCATTTCTCCCAATTCAGCACGAGGTTTGACTCTTCACACCTTTGCAACGCCTGACCCAGATTAGCCAAGCAATCATCAAATGCATCACCCACTACCGAAAAGTCATCCATGAAGACTTCCAATGTGTTCTCCACCATATCAGAAAAGATAGACATCATGCATCTTTGGAATGTTGCAGGAGCATTGCAAAGACCAAAGGGCATGCGTCTAAAAGCAAACGTACCATAGGGGCAGGTGAAAGTGGTCTTCTCCTGATCTTCCGGGGCGATAGATATTTGGTTGTACCCCGATTATCCATCTAAAAAGCAATACCAACCTCTTCCAGCTAATCTATCCAGCATCTGATCCATAAAGGGCATGGGGAAATGATCACGGAGAGTACATGAGTTTAGCTTCCGGTAATCCATACAGACTCGCCAGCCCGTGACAGGTCTTAATAGAATCAGCTCATTTTTGTCATTTGCTACCACAGTCATTCCTCCCTTCTTAGGAACACATTGCACTGGGTTTACCCATTTGCTATCAGAGATTGGGTAAACCACTCCAGCATCGAGCCATTTGATGATCTCTTTCTTCACCACTTCTTGCATTGGCGGATTCAGTCTCCGCTAGTGCTCGGTGGTGGGAGTGCAATTTTCTTCTAGCTGTATCTTATGAGTACAAATACCTGGTTGGATGCCAATAATATCTACAATGGTCCAGCCGATTGCTCTCTTGTGTCTCCTCAGTGTGGATAATAACGCTTCAACTTTAGAGATTGCACAAGGTCTGTCGCGATGATTACAGGTAAGGTATCTTTGTCACCCAAAAATGCATACTTCAGATGGCCTGGCAACTCTTTCAACTCTAATACCGGTGCTTCCTCAATAGAAGGCTTTGCAGGAGGTGTCGGTCTGTTCTTCAAGTCCAGATCTAATTTCTTTGGGGCGTAACAATATGACTCCATTCCAACCACAGCATTTACAATTTCTTCATAATCTTCGATGTCATCATCATCGAAGTTCATCATGACCGCTGCCAACGTCTCTACAATAAGTCTCTCTTCAACAGAAACAATCACATCAGATTCGGCAACAACATCAATAACCGAGACGACATTCATGTCCCTCAGTTGCCTCATTGACTTGCACACATTAAACTTCACTACCTCGTCTATCAACCTGAAAGTCAAATCGTTGCTCTCCATATCTACTAATACTCTTCCGGTTGCCAAGAAGGGTCATCCCAAAATAATAGGGACTTCAAAGTCTACCTCGCAGTCCAAAATCACGAAGTCTGACGGAAATATGAACTTCCCCACCTTCACAAGTACATCATACAAAATACCAACCGGGCGTTTCACCGATCTGTCAGCCATCAATAATCTCATAGTCGTCGGTTTGGGAGCTCCTAAGCCCAACTGCCGGTAGATGGCTAACGGCATCAAGTTTATGCTAGCCCCCAAGTCACAAAGAGCCTTTGCAAAGTTAAACTCCCTTATGGTGCAAGGAATAGTGAACGCACCCGGGTCTTCTTTCTTTTGGACTAGCTACCTTGATGAAATGACGCTACAATGGTGGAGGTTGTCTTCCGGTTCAAAACTTACCGACCGCTTCTTTGTGATCAAGTCCTTCATGAACTTGGCATAACCGGGCATTTGTTCAAGCGCATCCACCAGAGGGATGTTTACTGATATCTGTTTTAGCATGGTCATGAAGTTCAGGAACTTGCTATCTTCCACTTTCTTCTTCAATCGTTGTGGGAAAGGAGGTGGTGGCCGAGGCATCATAGTAGGAAGTTTTTCAACTTCCTTGCTTTTATCCGTGAGCACTTGAGTAGCATCTTCTTCCACACCGGGTTTTTCAACAGACACTTTCACACCCTCATCGACCATATTTTCAGCATCTACTAACTCATCTTTCTCAGCAACGCTACCTTTCTGGGTCTGAATTACCGGATGTGATTTCGATAATGTCTTACCACTTCTGGTGGTGATTGCCATACAATTTCCGTCGTTTCTCGGGTTTTGAATGGTGTCACTCGGCAATGTTCCAGCTTTCCTTTGATTTAGAGACGCCGAGACTTGACTCATTTGTTGCTCTAACTGCTTGATTGAGGTGGAATGAGAATTAACCAACTGACTCAATGATGATAATTCAGATTTCATTTCCTTGACTCTGGAGTCAGTAGATTCTACCTTCAACAACATCTTTGCCATCATATTCTCTAACTTGGTCGTCCCTGTATCATTGCTACTTCTTTCTCGGTTACCAGGTGGTACGTACAACCCACCTCTATCAGTTTTATTCATCCAGTTCCCCTGATCACGGTCTCTGTAGCCAGCTTTTTCATAGTAGTTGTCCTTCTGATAGTTCCGACCTTGGTTTCCCTGGCCATTGGCCTGGAAACCCCCCAAATAATTCGCCTCCTCATCAGACTCGAACTCTGCTGCTCTACTGTGGGAACCCACAACTTTCACTTTCTCCATGTCTCCTGACAGCAAATGTTTTGTCAGTAGGTCCATTTGCGTTTTCAGATGGGCCATATCTTGATCCCGCTCTTCCTCTTTCCTACGCTGTTCCACTGACATACCGACTACATGAGTGCTAGCAACCATCTTGGTGTTCCGTGTATGCCAGGCCCTGTTGGTTTTAGTGAGCCGGTCCAGAATAGCTGTGGCACCGATAAAAGTGCGACTCATAAATGCTCCACCTGCTGCATTATCCAGTGTCGGCTTGGTAGCCGAATTTAGTGCCCTGTAAAATGTCTGCATCAGGAAATTGTCGATCAACTGATGGTTAGGGCATTGTGTCAGCTTCTTCTTGAACCGCAACCACGTCTCATGTAACGCCTCATGAGGTTGTTGTCTGAAATTGCTAATTTCATCCCTCAACTGTATCATCCTAGAGGGAGGAAAGAACCTTTCTAGGAAAGCTCCTTTCAACTCTCCCCAGGTTGCGATAGAGTCGGGGGTTAGCTCTGTCAACCATAACGCTGCCTCATCAGATAGAGACAATGGAAACAACCTGAGTCTAATCGCGGTCTGACTTACTCCAGGCAATTCGAACGACTTGCAGATACCCACAAAGTTCATCAGGTGCCACTAGTAATCAATAGTTTCCGGTAAAAGGGGGGGGGTTGTGTGAACAATATTTGATCAAAGCAAATAAGAATGTACGATTAATAATCAATATGAGAGTGAACTAGGGAAGTGTTCACCATGGCGTTGTAACAATTTCGACTCAAAGCTTAACCGGGTTCTTTCTATATGCATATCACGATGTGATTGAATTAATGGTATCGTCTAAACGTTTCTCAACCAAATAGACGAATTTCCTTTTCAATTCTCTCGAACTTGAAAAGGTGAACTTTCTTATTTCAATTCTAAACATCAAGTAGATTAATCTAGTTACAGCATTAATCATAAGACGGGAGTTGGTAGTCTCGAATCCTTGTAGTTAATCAAATTTCCCGATTTTAATCTCTTTGCTCAAGCAAATTAAACCTAGGCATGTTCTAATGTTTGCAACCACTAGAAAACGTAAATAACGAATGATTAACAACGTGACAACATATAAATTGAACCCTACGCTACCCGGAATCTATATTGCTACTTTTGCCATGGCTCCCACAACCCTAGTTGTGGGAAGTTAGTGGCTCATGCTATTAGGGAAAGAGAAGAAAATCATATTCATAATAAAGAGAAAAGATTCTTACGATATATGAACACAAGCTTCAATTATCCAAGAACAAGAAGCTAAAATCCCATGAACGATCAAGAAGAAGAAGAACAACGAATTGTGTCGTGTTTTCTTCTCAAAAACTCGCTCAAAAATATCCTAGAACTATTGGGTAATGAATGATAAAATAAACCTAACACAGGGTATTTATAGTAGTCCAGGAAATAAAGTCCAAAAATAGAATTTTCGGAATCCCGCGTCGCGTTTGATGAGTCTCCTGACGGACCGTCGCCACTGCGACTGGCCGTCACTCCCTGCCGTCGCCACTATCCAGTGCATGCCATCTTTTAGCTCTGACTTGATGACTTGGCTGACGGTCAGTCACCCATGTGATGGGCCATCACGCCAACAGTCGCTGCTATCCAGTGCAGGCTCTCCTTGATCTCCCACTTGACGGCTTGGCTGACGGTCAGTCACGGGTGTGATGGGCCGTCGTGCCAACCGTCGCCTCTATCCAGTGTCTCCTTTAGCTGATGCCAGGTTTGGTGGCTCTCCTAACGGTCAGTCACCTGTGTGACGAGCCGTCTGGTCCTCCGTCAAGCCCAACCCTTGTTACTTAGCTTGAGTATTTTTACTTCCTTTTTATCCTTGTCTACATTTCCTGCAAATACAACATAAAAACATCAAAAGACACAAAAGTTGCTCGAAAACTTGCGAGTGTTCTTAGTTAAAGGTGTCAAAATGTGCCGTAGAATCCAGGCACATCAGACGCTGTCCATCGCTTTTTTGGCCAAAAGTGACGGAAAACCGACGACGTCACTCCCATGGGAAAATGTCATGTCGCTTTTCCAAAAGTGACGGACAGCGTCGCTTTAAAAGCGACGGATTTTTTTCTTTTTTTTTCCAGAAAAGCAACATTGTCCATCGCTTTGTTCTTGAACTTAAAGAACAAAGCGACGGATAACGTCACTTTTTATGGTAAATTTTTTCCAGAAAAGCGATGCTGTCCATCGCTTTTTCTGGGTATTTTTTTTTAAATTTCAGAAAAGCGATGGATAGCGTCGCTTTTTCTGGGATTTTTTTTAAATTTTTTTCAGAAAAGTGATGGACAAAAGAGACCCTATCCGTCGCTTTTCTGTATTTTTTCTAGCTGCAAAAATCTGCATTTTCAATATGCACCACCTGCCATTTTACAAAACTAATTCAAAATAGCCCAAATCAGCACTAATTACTGCCACAACATTCATAATAAGATTCAATCATAACAAGAAACTAAATACGAAGTAATAATATGACTAAACACATAAAAGGTCCACCAAAAGTACCTATAAAGTATTTAATAACTTAAAAAAAGTGAAAATATCAAAAAGTATAGGGAAATGATAGCAAGCATTAACCTAAACTAAGGTTCACAAAGACTAACCTAAACTAGCAAACTATTCAAGGTTCACAAACTAACATTAATGTAATAAATTAACACTTAACTTAACAAAGAACCTATATAATTCAAGTACCTAATTCAAGAACCTATATAATTCAAGTTTAAAAAAGAACCTAAAGTTGAAAACTTCTTAACCCAAAACTAACAATTTAAACTAACAAACTTAACTTAAAAAACCTTAACCTAAAAAAACTAAGATTCAAGAACCTAATTCAAGAAGTTAAAGTTGAAAACTAATTCAATATTCTAAAACAAAACCCAAAACTAATTCAAGAACCTATTTCAAATTCAAAGTTCTCAAATTCAAGTCAATAATCTAATTCAAGAACCTAATTCCAAATTCAAGTACCTAGCTAATTTAAGAACCTATATAATTCAAGTTCAAAAAATAACCTAAAGTTGAAAACTTCTTAACCCAAAACTAACAATTTAAACTAAAAAACTAAACTTAAAAAAGCTTAACTTAAAAAAACTAAGATTCAAGAACCTAATTCAAGAAGTTAAAGTTGAAAACTAATTCAACATTCTAAAACAAAACTCAAAACTGATTCAAGAACCTATTTCAAATTCAAAGTTTCCAAATTCAAGTTAATAATCTAATTCAAGAACCTAATTCCAAATTCAAGTACCTAGCTAATTCAAGAACCTATATAATTCAAGTTCAAAAATGAACCTAAAGTTGAAAATTTCTTAACTCAAAACTAACAATTTAAACTAACAAACTTAACTTAAAAAAACTAAGATTCAAGAACCTAATTTATGTTAATAATCTAATTCAAGAACCTAATTTCAAATTCAAGTTCCAAATCCTAATTCCAAATTCAAGTACTTAATTCAAAGTTTCTCATTTTCTTAACAATAACACTTACATATAAATATTCACATAACTCACAAGACTAACCTAAACTAATTAAGGTTCACAAGACTATCCTAAACTAACAAGCATTATTCAAGGTTCACAAAAAAGAACCTAAAGTTGAAAACTAATTCAAGAATATAAAAACTAAACCCAAAACTAATTCAAAAATCTATTTCAAATTCAAAGTTCCCAAATTCAAGTTATAGTCAAATTCAAGAACCTAATTCCAAATTCAAGTACCTAATTCCAAATTCAAGTTCCAAATTCTAATTTCTAATTCAAGTATCTAATTCAAAGTTCCTTATTTTCTTAACAATAACACTTACATACAAATATTCACATAACTCACAAGACTAACCTAAACTAATTAAAGTTCACAAGACTAACCTAAACTAATTAAAGTTCACAAGACTATTCTAAACTAACAAGCATTATTAAAGGTCCACAAAAAAGAACCTAAAGTTGAAAACTAATTCAAGAGTATAAAAACTAAACCCAAAACTAATTCAAAAACCTATTTCAAATTCAAAGTTTCCAAATTCAAGTTATAATCTAATTCTAGAACATAATTCAAAATTCAAGTACCTAATTCAAGAACCTATTTCTAAATTCAAGTTCCAAATCCTAATTCCAAATCCAAGTTACAAATTCAAGTACCTAATTCAATTCAAAAAAGAACCTAAAGTTGAAAACTAATTCTTAACTCAAAACTAACAAACTTAACTTAAAAAAGCTTAACTTAAAAAAACTAAGATTCAAGAACTTAATTCAAGTTAATAATCTAATTCAAGAACCTAATTCCAAATTCTATTTCCAAATCCTAATTCCAAAATTAAGTTCCAAATTCAAGTACCTAATTCAAGTTAAAAAAATAACCTAAAGTTGAAAACTAATTCTTAACTCAAAACTAACAATTTAAACTAACAAACTTAACTTAAAAAAGCTTAACTTAAAAAAACTAAGATTCAAGAACCTAATTCAAAAAGTTAAAGTTGAAAACTAATTCAAGATTCTAAAACAAAACCCAAAACTAATTCAAGAACTTATTTCAAATGCAAAGTTCCCAAATTCAAGTTAATAATCTAATTCAATAACCTAATTTCAAATTCAAGAACCTAGCTAATTCAAGAACCTATATAATTCAAGTTCAAAAAAGAACCTAAACTAAGGTTCACAAGCTAATAGCAAGCATTACCTAAACTAAGGTTCACAAACTAATAGCAAGCCTAAACTAAGGTTCACAAACTAATAGCTAGCCTAAACTAAGGTTCACAAACTAATAGCAAGCCTAAACTAAAGTTCATAAGCTAGTAGCAACCCTGAACTAATGTTCACACACTAATAGCAAGCCTAAACTAAAGTTCACAAACTAATAGCAAGTCTAAACTAAAGTTTACAAACTAATAGCAAGGCTAAACTAAAGTTCACAAACTAATAGCAAGCCTAAACTAATTAAAGTTCATAAATCAAGAATATAATCTAAAAAATGAATTTTTCACTATTAATTTTTTCACATATCAATTTTCACTATCAATTTCTCAAAATCTTAGTCTAGAATTCAACAACAACAACAACAACATATACACTCTAGTCTACAATTCAACAACAATAACATACCCAAGTCTAGAATTCACTGTCAATTTTCCAAAAAAAAACCCAAATTAAACCCTAACCTTCAAATAAATAAAATAACTAACCTCAAAATCGGAGGAGGTTGGAGGAAGGAGGAAGGAGGCTGGCGATAGAGGGAGCGGCAGTGGAGGGAATGATAGAAGAGGGACCGGCGGTGGAGGGAGCAGTGGAGAAGTGGCAGAGGAGAGGAGAGGAAGAGAGGAGGAGAGAAAAAAGAAAGAGAGAAATGAGGGAAAGAGACCTCGTCGGGTCTCTGTATAACTAAAGAAGCGACGGACAACGTCGCTTTTGTTCGTCGCTTTTTTAAATGAGTTGATCGCATATTGACCAAAAAGTAACGAACAAAAATGACGCTGTCCATTGATTTTTTTTTTTTAATATAAATTAAAATTTAAAGAAAGCGACAAAAGCGTTGTTATTTTTTTTTTAATAATTGCAAAGATGTCCGTCGCTTATAATAAAAAATAAAAATTAATTATTTATAAATAATTTTGGCACAAAAATTTGCCAAAAAAGCGACCAAAAAAGAGATGCTGTCCGTCGCTTTTAAAAATAATAATTACAAATTAAAAAAGAATAGAAAAGCGATAGACAACGTCGCTTTTCAGGAGCGACGCTGTCCGTCGCTTTTCAGGAGCGACGCTGTCCGTCGCTTTCCTATCCATCCCTTTTTGAGCTATTTTTAGTAGTGCTTATTGCCTAATCAATAGTGCTTGAGCTAAGACTATTGGATATATGGTTGTTAATCGAGAGATAAACAACTATACTTAAAACCAAGGTTACCCATGTCGTTTAACATGAATTTGCATGAATAAGCAATCACCCTATCCCATGTTCAAGTCTCTTTTGACACATATCCCTAGTCTTCCTCGCTATTGTCTACACCTTATTTTACTTTATTGCTTTATTTTGTTGAATTGCGAAATTGTGACAAATTCCCAATTCCCTCCTTTTTATATTACTCACTCTCGTTGTGAACTTTGTTTTATAATCACCTATGCTAAACTCTAAATTTTCTGTGGAATAAACCTCGACATCTGTTGGGAAATATAAATGTGTTTTACTATGACAATCACCGATACCTCCTAATAGGAGAGTACGTTTGAGCGTCAAAAATGGTACCGTTGCCAGGGAATTGTGTTTGAATAGCCTTTTTGATTGTGAATTGAAATCACCTTGTAGAGTGTTTGTTCCTTTTTACTTTTTTGTTATTTTAATGTTTGGTCGAATAGGTACCCATGGCCAAAGTGGGCGACCAAGAGAGCATGGATGGATATATAGATACAGACCACGAGCCCATAATTCAAGATGGGGTGGGCGCTATCCGCCTACCTCCCATGGTTGGCAATGCCGTATTCTAAGTTACAAGCACAATGCTCCATTTATTGAACATGAAAGGGGGGCTATATTCTGAAGATGCCCATCGGCACATAAGGCACTTTTTGGAGGTATGTAAACTATTTGCTATAGCCAATATTACTCAAGAGTCCATCCGGCTGCACTTATTTCCATTTTCTCTCACGGGAGAAGCTATCATTTGGTTTGAAGAGTTACCCATGGGAATAATAACTACGTGGGATGGTATGCGTACCACATTCCTTGAGAAATTCTTTTCCACTGGCAAAATGATAGAATTGAGAGATGAAATCACTAAGTTTGAACAATTTTATGGTGAACCCCTCCATGAAGCTTGGCCAAGATTCAGGAGAAAGGTAGCAAGGTGTCCGACCCATGGCCTTCCAGATGACATCCTTCTCCAACACTTCTACCATTCTTTAGACCCCACAAACAAAACCATTATCAACAATTTGGCTGGGGGTGCTTTAATGGATCAAACATTCAAATTCTCTAAGATGTTGCTTGAGAGGGTGACTAAGGTTAATCATGATTGGAATATTTGGGAAGCCGAGGGAACAATGGGTACGACCTATGCTATTGTACTGAATGAATAGGAGAAAAACAATGCACAAAAAGACAGAGAGTTAACAATCATCAACACTCTTCTCAAATTTATGACAAATCATGTGATTGAGCAAAACGTAGAAAGCATAAATGTTGTTAGCATGCGAGGAATAGAAGAGTTAGAGGATGATGAGATCTATTCACTCGCCAATGAAGAAGCATTAGTTGTTAAAAATCATGATATGAGTTCCCATGCGAGTCTTCAATATGGGAATCAAGGTCAGAACCATAGAGATATCACCTCAAGAATGGAAGTTTTGCTTGAAAGAGGATTAGAGAAAGTCGAGTCGATCGACATAGGAATCCATAAACTAAAGCATGATCTTGTGTACCTTTCTTAAATCGTAACATCTCATTCTGTCTCTATCAAGATTCTTGAAGAAAGAATAAATTGGCTGGCCTCTCAAACCGAGTGTAGAAAGGATGTAAAGTCTATGGATGTGCTTGTCAAAGAGGTCCCATCGAGATCTACAGGTGATAAAAGTTATGCGACATACATCCCTAGGGGTATAAAGGCTATGAACTATGGTGTTGAGGAGACCAAGAGCCAAAGGAACAAGATCCCCAAAGTGTACAAGCCCTTCCCTAAATACCCTCTCCTTTCCCACAATGCTTGGTACAAGTAAAAGAAGATGATCAGTCTAGAGGGTTTGACTCCATGTTGAAGAAAATCTCAATCAATATTCCAATGGAATATTCCCTCACTCAAATGCCAAGCTATGAGATATTTATGAAAGAGAAGTGTACCAAGAAAGGACTGATGGAACGTGAAGTAGTTGGTGGGTCTCTTTAAATGAAACACTTTCATGACTAGTGGATATTAAAACGAGAATTTTCTCCTGGGGATTAGATGCTTCTATTCAACTCTAGGTGTCACCCGTTATCGGGGAAGTTGAAGTCCAAGTGGTCCGGTCCTTTCAAAGTATCACAAGCTTTCTCAAGTGAGGCAATCGAACTTGAAGCGGAAAATAGATCTAGATTTAAAGTGAATAAATATTTAGGTGTGCCGGAAGAAGTCACTTTCACAGGGGTGACTCACTATGATGAACCATGATTGAAAGGTACTTTCATCGAGCCGTGACGTTAAACCAAGCACTTCTTAAGAGGCAACCCAAGCATCCATATTTATTTCTTTGTATTTCTGTTTTGTTTTCTACTTTTGTTGTTGTTTTTGTGAAGTTGTAGGTAGATAAAGAGCAAGAGAGCTAGAATATTTTGGAAGGCATCAAGCCATTTCTTTTAAACAATAGGAAAAATGCAAACGGAGAAATGTTCTTTGCACAAGTCATCGCCCATCGCAACAGATTCATCGTCCAACTCCAAAGACCACTTGCGCTAGGCCATGCGAATACACACCATGTTGTGCGCATCGCTGCCATTTCACACAAGGGCAGGCAGATCACTGGCAACCTTTTTATTTTCTTTCACACATGCGCCGGTCAGGGCATTTTTCCCCATCCCTTATGTGCATCGCACGCCATTACAAGGAGTAATCCTCACCTAAACTTTATTCTCATTTGGGATAATATGCCATCTAAGTTTGGGGGTTGGTGCTTATTTGATTGTGCTATTTGGTTGCCCGTGTTGGGCCTTGAGATATTATTTCCTACTGCCCTTGTTGGGCTGTGACATTTTATTTATCCTGCTAGATTCTATTTGGCCCTTGTCGGGCATGTCGGATGATTGTGATGATATTGCCCTCGGTGGGATTCTTATGTTGTTTTTGATGCTTTCATTATGCCCTCGCCAGGCTTGATATTTTTAATGTTTCATTGTATGCCGGGTTAGTCTTACACGATTTCATTGTATTGCTACCCGTGCCTTGCAAATGCGCTAAGAGCCTATGCCGAGGCTTGTTTCTAGAATGATTTATGAGCACAAAAAATTTGGTTATTGCCGTTTTAATAGTAGTTTAGCAATAAGCTTTGAGGGTTTTCTTAATACCATGGTTCTTTCCAGAGGAGCAAAAGTTTTCTTTTGTTTTCTTTTTCTTTTTGTTTCTTTTTTGTCGAATCGGGTTGGTGTTTCCCTATGATAGATTGAGAGACAACTTTCTTAAGGGAAAATGCCAAGTTTTAGTTTTAATTTGAGTTCGTAGTGTGCTTTTTTCGAAATAGACCCACCAAAAAAATTTTCTTGGTAAGATGTTTTTGAAAAAGAAAGGAAAGAGGGAAAATGAAATTTTGAGGAAAGCATTCTCTTGTCATGACTTGCACACTCTCGTTTTGGCTTGATCGATTCCTAAACAAGTGTGCAATGAACTTGGAATAGCTTGTCAAAGTCATTTATCCCAAATGATCTTTAGACTAATGAATGAAGTCTTCTGGCATGATGCCTTGTGTGGTAAGGCTTTACCTTGATTCTTGTGCATGAGTGTTGTCTAGAACTTTCCCCGAATGTGATTCAAGGAAAAATTCTAGGTGTGACAGAGCTTAGAAAATGACCTTAGGCCCTCTTTGAACAACCACTTCACCCAAATGACTTCCCTAAACATTAATCCTAGTGAGCCCCTTTGAGCTTGTGACCATCCTTTGGCACCTTGTTCAACACCGTAACCTTTTTAAAACCACTATCTTGTCACCCGTCCTCCCTAAGGGATCGAAAATGAAAAGTAGGCTAAAAGCCTAAGTTTGGGGGGGGGGGGAATGAAAAGACAACATAGGCAAATGCCTAAGTTTGGGGGTGTATGTGATCAATAAGGAGAAGAAAAAGGATGCACTTTAAATGCCTAAGTTTGGGGGTCTGAAGCAACTTCGTTTGGTTTAAGAAATATGCACCTGGTGAGAGCTTTGAGGTGTTCACTATATTTCGAAACCAGGACCCCATAGATGCTTTGTTGTTACATCTATTTTATTCCTTGCTGACTCTCCCATAGATTCACCTTGATGGGGTAAATAGGAAGAAACAAGTCACTATGAGGTAAAGTAACAGAACTGAATTCTAGAGTTTAGATGGTGGTATTAATTCCATAGGGATTCAACCCATCGAATAATAGACTAAAGTTTTGAGATAAAACTTTACAACCTCATAAGTTTCTGAACAATAGCTTTGAGCCAAAGATCTGGTGTCAGCCCCTGTTCAGCTCCGATGGTCCTTGATGGTGGAGGCACAACTAGGTCTAAATTTGGGATAAAGCTCTAGTCCTTCTAAGGTTGTCACGACCCAATAGTGGAGTGTCACGACCCAGACTCTCGTGAGTGGCACCCAGCCAACCCCCGGATGAGCGAACCAAAAGAGTCCAACTCTTAGCATAGCCTAATAACTTAAAACCAGTGTGCGAAAATGTAAACTAGCAATCAATCATAGTAAAATCAATGCTATAAAATAAATATAATCTGCGGAAATTCCTCCCTAGAATCTGAAAGTCATTGTACCAAAAAAATCTACCAAAACTAGAGTACGGGGATGCAAACCAAAATATAGAAATAGTCTAAGCCCGAAACAAATGGGCTACAACTCAAATAGATGGAAATCAAGGAAGATTGGTCGAACAACTCACCCTTGATATCTCGAAGTGTCAGGCCTACAAGTGAGGTCGTGCGTCAACGATCGGAAGATTTTCTGTACTCACAGAAAGACAAGCAAGTGCAGTATCAGTACACAACTACCCTGTACTGGTAGGATGATAAGCCAGTTCCAAATAAATAGTGCATGAGTAGTACAAAAATCAAGTAAGAGTACATAAACACATAGGCAAGTCAACAGGTATTCCTAGACTAGAAGTCTCTACATAACTTATCCCACATGTAAACCACTTCATAGTGATGATCAATAATCCACAACAATAATAATTATACCTTGTTACATATCCCGGACCCACCCTGGATTGCCTCTAGACAATAGCTAAGTGTCAGACATACAACACGGCCTACACCAAGACAAAACTCATAAAGCAATGTCACAACCCGACCTCTCAAGGACTAAAAATACACAACAATAATTCATAACCATAACCCGGTCAACTCAGGGAACCATTACTAGAGATGCAACAATACAATAAAGAAAACCCATACCAGGCGTGGTACCTGAGCCAATCGTTAGTGTTATTCTGTACCAGGCGTGGTACCCAAGCCAACTGTTAGTATATCCCGTACCACACGTGGTACCCGATCTGTCACGACCCGATTTCTCAGGTCATAATGGCACCTACAACCCCCAGTAGGTGAACCAATTCCCGTAGACCAGAACAGGTAGTAATGGGCTACTACCTAACCAATACGCTCAACAAGCTAAGATAAGCAGAAGCAGAATGTAAAGAAAAGACAACGCGGAAGCAATTTACCCGAATATATACATCATGAAACTACACCAACCCCAAGACTTGGTATCGACAGTACAAAAGCTTCTAATAGAATACAAGTTCTAGAACTAACAAAATGATAAGTACAACTGTCTTCGAATATACAAAGAGTAACATTACAAAAGATGAGATGTAGACAAGCCCCGACCATCAGGCGCTCACCCTAGTCTCGAAGATACAAAAGCTGCACGAGTCTCCAATGCGTTCAACAACGAAAGCTCAGCTAATATCTGCACCAAAATGTGCAGAAGTATGGTATGAGCACCAAAACCACGGGTACTCAGTAGGTATCATCGACCGACTGAGCGCATATAAGATATAAAAGCAGTAAGTAACATATAGCAAGAAAGCAGTCAATGAAGCAATAAGCAAGGCACAAGGAGCTAGCACAGATCATCCATAACCAAGAGCTTGAAGTAACACATGCTAGCACAGAGATACAATCACACAGAATCACTGGTGAAGGAAAGAAGAACACACCTGGAGTCCTTGTACAACAATATAAGTAAGTAGAGAGAGAGTTGAGAAAATGGCGGTATACCGGTAACCTCAAGTAAATAGAAAAGACAGAGAGCAGTCTAACATACTCAAAATGGAATCAACAAGTATAAGAAAATCATAACACCGATCCAATCATATGATAGCATAACCAGGGAATCACCTCACAAGTACCACCCTAGGATGAAATAACTAAACCACAATAACCGAGAGATACCACTCAGCTTCCCACAAGAATAGAACCAGAGTCTCACACTCTGCTCAGAAGGCCACACAAAAGTGCCTCAATAAGATAGGACTCCCTAGCCCTCACAATAATCAGACATCCCACAACCAAAACCTCAACAGGTTAACCATCACTAATCCTTCACTAACCGAGTGCCAAGACAATCTCTAAATAAAGACAAAAATAAATATAGTCTACCTACAGTCCCAACGGCCGCCCATACAACCGAGGAACACAATCAAGTGAAAGAAAACCCTCCAGCATCCCATACTACCAGAGCGTACAATCAACAAACAGCAAACAAGGGTGAAATTCAATACATGATATGATATGATATGTGAAATAGAACCTCTGTGTGTACCTCCTCCAGTGCCAATCGGGCCCAGAAGGCAGGTTCCATGGAAGGTCTCAGCCCGTATACCTCTACTCCACCGTATACCCCTCCCTCCGGCGCATGCAGCCCAAAGCCCCAGGCCCAGAGCGGCAAGGTCCACGGAGGTCCCCGACCCCATACTAAAACTCAGAATCAAGACATGTCATCCGGAAGCAAGTCCGGGATCAAGATAGAGACCCAGTCTCGAATATGCATGCCCAGATCCTGTCCAGGACTAAAGTAGTAGAAAATGCCTCAAAAACCCCTCCAAGGGTGCCCGGGCATAACCGGGTCTAAAACTGTAGTAAATCAAGTCTAGTGCTCCACCCCGCAGAGACTAGTATCAGTAATAAAATCAAGTATGGTGCTCTACCCCGCAGAGACTAGTATCAGTAATAAAATTAAGTCTGGTGCTCTGCCCCGCGAGACTAGTATCAGTAATAAAATCAAGTCTGGTGCTCTGCCCCGCAGAGACTAATACCAGTAATAAAATCAGTGCGAAAACATCCTAAAATCCCCTTTTTGATCATCAACAGTACAAAAAATGGCCCCCCAGGGCTATGCAAATTAGGAAAACTGTCGGTAGTGGCTCGCAGCCAAAACTGTAGTAAAACATGCAGGGGAAAGTCTTTTTCATGGATGATATGCTCGCACACAAATATAAAAGTAGCCAAATGGCTCACAACAACTCCTATCAGCCCTGTACAGGCCCAACAACTATTCAACAGACATAACCAGCCTAAAAGGATAATCTCTATGTCCGGGACTCGCAGACATTCCCTAATAATCCACCATCTATGTTCCAGAGTCAATACAAGGCCACACAGGACCACAAGGGTAGTATACAATACTACGCGAATACTACAAACAACGCATGAAATAATGGACGAACAAGGTGGACAAGGTTTGGGATACCAACCTATAATAACCCACCCAAGGATGTTAATTAATACAGTTATAGCCTATATACGCAGAGTCTAGGTAGGAAAGCCATAACCTACCTGTCATCCGATGACTAGCTACGGGAACGGCGTCGTCCAGGCTCAAACTGCTCCGAGAAGCTCCAAATTACAAAAACACTTCTAACTGAAGTCCCAAAGGCGTCTTTATGAAGCCTGACCAACCAAGGTAATGGAACAATTGCTAGAATCGACGAGGCTGCAAGAACGAGCCATAGCCATTTGATAAGGTGTTAATGTCACACTCGCGACCAGCCAACTCCAAAGCATAAAATGAGGCCAATAACAATAACAAATGGCAGCTAAATCCAACAACAATATGCAACTCACATCTCAAAGGAGCAACGAGTTCCCGAGGCACTATTTAAAGGCGTACTTCATGTCATTCAATCCAATAAGTACCTCCAACACCTTAACACCATCAACATACAACAATAACAACCCAATTTAATATGACAAAGGGGCTGCCCAGAGCCACAGATCCAAAATACCACTTCGTGGCTCAGAAATCCATAAAACAATACTAGAACATATAATAACGAAGGAGGGTCATAGGAGGAAGGTTACATCGACAAAAATCTTTGAAATACCAAGCTAAACATGCTGTTATAAGGACCCACCACGAGCTGTAACAATATACGACAAGAAAACACGACAAACATGCCGATAACGATAAGTTCTCCTCGGAATTGATTCTAAAGCTCAAATTAAGAATACAACAACAACAACAACATAGCAACAATCTGCCTCCTTGCAGTAGCAACAAACGGAGCCAAAACGACGAGAAAACTATACCATGATGATGAGCTCGCGACGTAAAGCAACTTCCGTTAAACTTCCGAATTGAAAGGATCAAGGTCCATGGATTATTTCTAAGGCTTATATCTGATTTTGTAAGGTTTTGGTCTGTTTTTATGGGTTTAAAACGAAGGAGAAGCTGATTTATAAAGGCAAACCGACTTAGGATGTGGGCCCCGCCTTGACGTGTCTGCTTGCGCAGTCTTACGAAAATGTGAATATCTCTCTATTCTGAAGTCGTATGGACAAACGGTTTAGTGAGTTGGAAACTAGACTTGTAGACCTTCGATTTGGTATATTGGGAGCCCACTAAATCTTTATAGATAGGGAGAAACACCCCAAGACATTTAACCCAAATTTGAAGAGAATTCCTTAAAGGAGTTTACAATAACTTTTTCCGACTTTTGTTACGCAACTTGCTTGACTTCAAAACTTATCATACGACCATTTGGCCATTACAATACCTCATAACACATCCTTCTTAGTATATTAGACACTATTAGTCTTACCCCAAAGGCACGGGTTACTTTAAACCTTCCAAACGGGCGAGGTGTTACACGAGACATTTCTTTAACTCGAACTTTTGAGTTAGGGATTCCTTTGACCTAGAACCTTGGTTTAGTTCTTTGATATTACCAAGAATTTTATCGGAAGTCAACAATTTTCAAAGTTGAAGCTCTAAAATGAGGAACGGCCATAAAGACCAAACAAATGGCCTGGGCACCGAACTACCGATCCCGACAAGCCATAAATAACTTGGGCCGCTACAAGTAAGCTCTAATGGTACAAGAAAGGCGAAAATTTATAAATGACCAGAAGGGTCATTACATCATCCACTACTAAAAAGACTTTTGTCCGCGAAAGTCAGGAAGGAAGAAAATACCAGAGATTTAAGAATAGCGGATACAACGCCCGCACTACTCTCTCAGACAACTCGGGTAACCTCCACGACCGGACGACACCTAATAGAACAGAACCAAAGAAAGCAACCAAGCCTTAATTTCTTACTAGCCAAACTAGATTTCAACCTCCAAAGATCTGCCAACCCAAACTGAACCTCGAGAATCTTAACCGAAAAGCACCTGCACAACACCAAAACCAGAGCACCAAGGCTATCAACACACAAAACTCGAATCCTCAATACTATACCAAGTTTACCAGAAAATCCATCAACCCAAAACTCCAACTCATGAGCCCGTTGTTCCACAAAACCCTTTTTTTAATTCTGAACTGAATCCTTTAGCACCACAAATAGGAAGCTGCATACAAGCCGAATACTCAAACCACCCTCGAAGCATCAACTGACACACCGGAGATCCATAGTTCCTGCTTATACTTTACCACGAACGAAGTCACCCACTTTATTCAAATGCGGTTTAAGCCAAGATATAGGCTACTAGCCTTTGCCATCCAAGATAACAACCCGTAGCATATCATTGAAACTAACGTTACCTGCCTTGAATGACCACCAACCAACGAATGAACATTTTTGCTAACATCGAACTTGCTAACTGAACCGTGACAAGTCTGAATCAGCTGAAAGTGAATGAACCAGGGCAACCCGCCCAAAAGACCCAAACCAAAACCACGATCTTGCAAGAGGTGTGGTAAGCCTACCACGAAGTCTGTAACCATGAGCCAAGCTCCCAACTCTAGAAAACATTACTGCTACTCCGAACACTCGAACACCATTTGAATGTGAAATTGCCTTACGAATCTCACCTCAGGAAGAAGTCCACCATGCCACGAATATCAAGTCCAAACACCCCGAAGGCAAAGGAAAAAGGTGCCTAGGGTTCAAAGTTACCATCTAGTCATAGAAATATTTGCATATACTTTCAATTCATTCCTTTGGCTCGAATCAACCGCTCTACTGGTTCTGCAAACAACCAACCACTTCAAAGCATATATCATAACGAACTTCTCGTCCATACTGGCTGAGTCGAACCAACACTAGAACCCCACATAAACAACAACTTCGGAGGAATCAATTAAACAAGATTTCAAATCCTGGGCAAACGAATGGCTATTACCAGTCTCTACGTATCATCAGAGCTTAAAATAGCCTCGCTAGTCTCAACCCGCACAAGCTGACCACATAAAGCATACACCACAGCTGAAGCTCAAACTTACGCCACTGAGTCTGTCCAATCATGGTAGAAGAACCTCGTACTAACTTGAACACTGCTGAAATCTAGAATATCTCGCCTCTTGCAGAGGTTAGCCAAGGACTAGGTGTCCAAGGCCAATAGCCGCATCCACAACTGAAGTAAAGAAGCTAAGTTGCCCGCACCCACTGCCTACCGGCACTAGGATGCTGCAACCAAATAGAAACTACCACGAACCATTCGATGTAACCTGCCAAGCCATGATTCTGAACCCCAACTTTCAAAACTGCCAACTAAAGCCTTGGTCGAACCAGGATGCTGCCAATGAACCCTTAGGAACCCAAGACAACTAGGCCTGAATATGCAAGTTGCCAACACCGCAATTTCTACTGAAACAAAACCAATCGATGGAAAACCCACGGCAATGTGTAGACGGCTGAATCGAATCACCGACACACAATCCCAAAACAAACCTTCATCGCTACCTCAGGCAACTACGAGGACACATAAAGACATACAAAGAGTATCTCCCTTCTTTTTCAACTAAACAAAAATGCTTCCTTAGCACATACTAAACCTTACAAATCCTTTCTCGAATAAGAACCTGAAGCCATTACCTTACCACTCGTAGCTACACGTCAAATTCAATAAGGCAGGAGAAGAATGGGCCGGATGCCCAACTCACCCAAAATGGTTACAAATACAACCTACCCACGAGGTTACGATCAACACTTAGTCGAAAGTGCTTAAAGTCAAGACCCAATCACGATGCCAACAACCAGAGCTCATCGAAAGAACTACGATCAAGATTCATTCCAACTGGAGCTAAGGATACAACAAAACACCCAACGGACCAGGAAGTGGAGGAGACTATGGGAACAACCCACATACCTGCCAACCTCCTAAACTAATCAACAAAGAGGGTCGACTCTAGACACTCGGGAGACCAAACCATTCCATGCACACTAGCATAACCAATATCTCCCAACTGAGGCAAAATCTCAACTCCAGCCTAACTACCGGTAATACACCGAACCATCACACGGATCTCTAGCCACGCTAGATAACGGCCTAGGCAACAACCATCTAGGACCATTCAACAAGTGCAACTCAACCACAAGTCCAAAATCACAATGAAACAGATATAACCCAACTAGAAACAGACTAACAAGAACTACCCACGAGCTACAACTCTGGGAAAACACCTCTCAAGGCTAACTTACCCCCATCCACTACTAAAGAATAAACTACCAATAAAATAACATATCGGTACTACAATTAGAGTAGCCAAACAACTTAAACAAGTAGCAGGTAGAAATATAAGCAATTACACGACAGAAGGGATAGAGTCGCAACACGAGCGGGACTAACATAAGTCAAAGGTAGCAAAAGCCTATCCTGGAGCAATAATATCAGGAACCTCTACCTCTGGCCCACCAAGAGAAGTATCAAGCTAATGGGATATAACTTTGGACTGAGTAGTCAAAACTAAAGGCCCAACCGTCCCTCGTCGAGGACAAGCTCTATAAAGGTGACCAATCTCTCCACAATGATAACAACCAGGCTGTCTGGGATACACAATCCTGGGGCAATTCCTAGCAAAGTGCCCATGCTCACCACACCAAAAATAGCCTATACCAGATGAAGTCCGATGGAAAAATCTTGCCTTGTACTCCAATACCGACAGACAACCTTGCTGAAGAACTAGAAGCTCAACTATAACTAAAGCACCACTCACAGAACCAGGTACTGAAACACTCACCGGAGGACTCAGAGTCCTAGCCACGGTGTCTTGAAGCGCTGAGGTCGCTATAACTCCAATCGGAGGTTGGGCTGACCCCACACCCCTTATTTAGTGCGGTAAAGCCTCACTTTGGAGTCCTGGTGCTGATGGAAGCACTGAAGCAACAGGCACAAAATCCTCGGCACCAACCGCTATTGCACTCGTATGAGGCATCTCAGAATGAATGAACAACCTAAGTTTAGAAGTCAATAGAGCCAGGAACGCATGATGAGGATCCAAAAAGATGAAACTTTTCCTAACAATGCCCTGTAGCCTCCTGCAGATAGGATACGGACGTCATCGTACCGATCCACGAGACTCTACTTAGACACTTGCTTCTGTACCATGACACCGGTGAACCTAGAGCTCTGATACCAAGCTGTCATGACCCGATTTCTCACGTTATGATGGCACCTAAAACCCTTCAGTAGGCGAACCAATTACCGTAGCCCAGAACGGGTAGTAATGGGCTACTACCTAACCAATACACTCAACAAGCTGAGATAAGCAGAAGCAAAATGTAAAGATAAGACAACGCAGAAGCAATTTACCCGAATATATACATCATGAAACTACAGCAACCCCAAGACTTGGTATCGACAGTACAAAAGCTTCTAATAGAATACAAGTGCTAGAACTAACAAAATGATAAGTACAACTGTCTTCGAATATACAAAGAGTAACAGTACAAAAGATGAGATGTAGACAAGCCCCGACCATCAGGCGCTCACCCTAGTCTCGAAGATCCAAAAGCTGCACGAGTCTCCAATGCGTTCAACAACGAAAGCTCAGCTAATATCTGTACCAAAAAGTGCAGAAGTATGGTATGAGCACCAAAACCATGGGTACTCAGTAGGTATCATCGACCGACTGAGCGCATATAAGATATAAAAGCAGTAAGTAACATATAGCAAGAAAGCAGTCACTGAAGCAATAAGCAAGGCACAAGGAGCTAGCACAGATCATCCATAACCAAGAGCTTCAAGTAACACATGCTAGCACAGAGATACAATCACACAGAATCACTGGTGGAGGAAAGAAGAACACACCTGGAGTCCTTGTACAACAATATAAGTAAGTAGAGAGAGAGTTGAGAAAATGGCGGTATACTGGTAACCTCAAGTAAATAGAAAAGACGGAGAGCAGTCTAACATACTCAAAATGGAATCAACAAGTATAAGGAAATCATAACACCGATCCAATCATATGATAGCATAACCAGGGAATCACCTCACAAGTACCACCCTAGGATGAAATAACTAAGCCACAATAACCGAGAGATACCACTCAGCTTCCCACTAGAATAGAACCAGAGTCTCACACTCTGCTCAGAAGGCCACACAAAAGTGCCTCAATAAGATAGGACTCCCTAGCCCTCACAATAATCAGACATCCCACAACCAAAACCTCAACAGGTTAACCATCACTAATCCTTCACTAACCGAGTGCTAAGACAATCTCTAAATAAAGACATAAATAAATATAGTCTACCTACAGTCCTAACGGCCGCCCAAACAACCGAGGAACACAATAAAGTGAAAGCAAACCCTCCAGCATCCCATACTACCGGAGCGTACAATCAACAAACAACAAACAAGGGTGGAATCCAATGCATGATATGATATGATATGTGAAATAGAACCTCTATATGTACCTCCTCTGGTGCCAATCGGGCCCAACAGGCAGGTTCCATGGAAGGTCTCTGCCCGTATACCTATACTCCATCGTATACCCCTCCCTCCGGCGCACGTAGCCCAAAGCCCCAAGCCCAGAGCGGTAAGGTCCATGGAGGTCCCCGACCCCATACTAAAACTCAGTATCAAGACATGTCATCCGGAAGCAAGTCCGGGATCAAGATATAGACCCAGTCTCGAATATGCATGCCTAGACCCTATCCAGGACTAAAGTAGTAGAAAATGCCTCAAAACCCCCTCCAAGGGTGCCCGGGCATAACCGAGTCTTAAACTATAGTAAATCAAGTCTAGTGCTCTGCCCCGCAGAGACTAGTATCAGTAATAAAATCAAGTATGGTGCTCTGCCTCGCAGAGACTAGTATCAGTAATAAAATCAAGTCAGGTGCTCTGCCCCGCAGAGACTAGTGTCAGTAATAAAATTAAGTCTGGTGCTCTGCCCCGCAGAGACTAATACCAGTAATAAAATCAGTGCGAAAACATCCAAAAATCCCCTTTTCGATCATCAACAGTACCAAAAATGGCCCCCCAGGGCTATGCAAATTAGGAAAACTGTCGGTAGTGGCTCGCAGCAAAAACTGTAGTAAAACATGCAGGGGAAAGTCTTTTTATGGATGATATGCTCACACACAAATATAAAAGTATCCAAATACCTCACAACAACTCCTATCAGCCCTGTACAGGCCCAACAGCTACTCAACAGACATAACCAGCCTAAATGGATAATCTCTATGTCCGGGACTCGCGGACATTCCCCAATAACCACCATCTATGTTCCAGAGTCAATACAAGGCCACACAGGACCACAAGGGTAATATACAATACTACGTGAATACTACAAACAACGCATGAAATAACGGATGAACAAGGTGGACAAGGTTTGGGATACCAACCTATAATAACCCACCCAAGGATGTTAATTAATGCAGTTATAGCCTATATACGCAGAGTCTAGTTAGGAAAGCCATAATCTACCTGTCATCCGATGACTAGCTACGGGAACGGCGTCGTCCAGGCTCAAACTACTCTGGGAAGCTCTAAATTACAAAAACACTTTCAACTGAAGTCCCAAAGGCATCTCTATGAAGCCTGACCAACCAAGGTAATGGAACAATTGCTAGAATCGACGAGGTTGCAAGAACGAGCCATAGCCATTTGATAAGGTGTTAATATCACACTCGCGACCAGCCAAATCCAAAGCATAAAATGAGGCCAATAATAATAACAAATGGCAGCTAAATCCAACAACAATATGCAACTCTCATCTCAAAGGAGCGACAAGCTCCCAAGGCACTATTTAAAGGCGTACTTCATGTCATTCAATCCAATAACTATCGTACATGACTCCAATAAGAATCACACCAACTCCCAGTACCTCCAACACCTTAACACCATCAACATACAACAATAACAACCCAATTTAATATGACAAAGGGGCTGCCCAGAGCCACAGATCCAAAATACCACTTCGTGGCTCAGAAATCCATAAAACAATACTAGAAAATATAATAACTAAGGAGGGTCATAGGAGGATGGTTACCTAGACAAAAAGCTTTGAAATACCAAGCTAAACATGCTGTTATAAGTACCCACCACGAGCTGTAACAATATACGGCAAGAAAACACGACAAACATGCCGATAACGATAAGTTCTCCTCGAAATTGATTCTAAAGCTCAAATTAAGAATGAGTCGAGGATTTAGAACCCTTACCTTCCGATAATCAAATGATAATAGGATAAAAATATCAGTTCCACGAACTGCCTCCTTGCAGTAGCAACAAACGGAGCCAAAACGACGAGAAAACTATACCACGATGATGAGCTCGCGACGTAGAGAAACTTCCGTTAAACTTCTGAATTGAAAGGATCAAGGTTCATGGATTATTTCTAAGGTTTATATCTGATTTTGTAAGATTTTGGTCTGTTTTTATGGGTTTAAAAATAAGGAGAAGCTGATTTATAAAGGCAAACCGACTTAGGATGTGGGCCCCACCTTGACGTGTCTGCTTGTGCAGTCTTACGAAAATGAGAATATCTCTCTATTCTAAAGTCTTATGGACAAACGATTTAGTGAGTTGGAAACTAGACTCGTAGACCTTTGATTTGGTATATTGGGGGCCCACTAACTCTTTATAGATAGGGAGAAACACCCCAAGACATTTAACCAAAATTTGAAGAGAATTCCTTAAAGGAGTTTACAATAACTTTTTCCGACTTTTGTTACGCAACTTGCTTGACTTCAAAAATTATCATATGACTATTTGGCCATTACAATAACTCATAACACATCCTTCTTAGTATATTAGACACTATTAGTCTTACCCCAAAGGCACGGGTTACTTTAAACCTTCCAAACGGGCGAGGTGTTACACTAGGCATTTCTTTAACTCGAACTTTTGAGTTAGGGATTCCTTTGACCTAGAACCTTGGTTTAGTTCTTTGATATTACCAAGAATGTTATCGGAAGTCAACGATTTCCAAAGTTGAAGCTCTAAAATAAGGAACGGCCATAAAGACCAAACAAATGGCCCGAGCACCGAACTACCAGTCCCGACAAGCCATAAATGACTTGGGCCGCTACAAGTAAGCTCTAATGGTACAAGAAAGGCGAAAATGTATAATGACCGGAAGGGTCATTACACAATCCAACCGTTAGTATTTCCTGTACCAGGTGTGGTACCCGAGCCAACCAAATGTCACATAAATCCGCAGTCACAAACAATGAACAATCAACACTTGTTGACCAACAAAAAATAACACTTAGTTCATTTCACAAGACTGAAAACTGGACTTTTGGGCATTCCTAAATCATTCTCTAAGCAATTCAAACCATACAAATACTTAGACATGAGTACACAAACATACAATGCATACATGAATTAATAACCATCACCTACCTCGAATAAGCAAGCTCTACAGTGTCAGAGCTTTTCCCCTTTCAGGATCCCTTGCTTGTTTTTGGTCTAGAAATAATTACACAGTAACCAAAAATCAATCCTCATAGCCTTCAAATTATCCGGATTATGAAAAATCTCAAACCCTAAGCTAACCATGATCATTCCACCCCTTCCCGGGCTTTTCCACTATTAATTCTTTAAATTTATTATTTTTACGAATTCTCCTAGAGAATTATGGCTAAATGATCATCACCCATTATCAAGAATTAAGACCCAAGAACACTAGCACCCTAGAGTCCCCTTTTTACCCGGATTCTACCATTTATAGGTCATCCCAAACCTTTCCCCAAGTCCACCCCTAGCAATTCTATAGCATAGGAAATATATCACGATGTTTGGGGAGTAGAATCCTTACCTTTACGATGAAAAACAATGGAAAATTGGTAGAAATTGCCCAAAATCGCCTCCTTCTTCTCCCAAAGCGAGTGTAGAAAAACTGAACTATTTAGGGGAAATTTTTGCATTAATTCCCATCACTCTCCGTTATAGCGGTCCGCTCTGCTATAGCGGTATCTCCGTAGCGGAGTCATTCACTATGGTAGAGGCTGACCGATGTTGACTTTTACTGTAGCGGTAATTTCTCTGCTATAGCGGAGGTTTCTATGGAGGAGTGTCAAGAATATCCAAAACTAGTCCATTTTACAACACACTTATTTTTTCGATGTCCTGGAATAACCCCTTCACATCAACCTCGATTCTGGGAGTTCTACTTACCTGAGTTCAATTTTGAAAAGTCCCCCGAACTCCTTTATGTCTTAGCTACAAGGAAAACTAGCTCAAACCAAGACATCTAACCCAATCCTTACCCGGATTTCCCTAGACCATACCTCACTCCAAATCCAGCTGAGACTAGCCTAGCCCTGAATTTCAAACTCCCAAACCCATATGGTTTTCTCGTAACGATGGACCCGGTCATTACAACAGATACCAATTTACTAATCGTTCATCCCTGAATGATCAAACCCAAAAATATGGAAAGTAAAGAGAGAAAAGAGTAGTACCTGTATCCTCAAACAAGTGAGGGTACTTGTCCTGCATGTCCCTCTCGGTTTCCCAAGTGGCTTCTTCAATCGGATGATGCTTACATTGAACCTTTACCATACTGATCACCTTTGTCCTCAATTTCTGGACATCCCGATCAAGAATCAAAATCGTCTCCTCTTCATAGTGAAGATCCTTATCAAGTAACACCTCATCCCACTTGATGATGTAGTCCCCATCCCCATGGTATCGCTTTAGCATGGATACGTGAAACACTGGATGGACACCCGATAGATGGGGCAGCAGCGCTAATATGTAAACGATGGGCCCTACGATCTCAAGAACCTCAAATGGTCTGACGAACTGAGGGCTGAGCTTGCTCCTCTTACCGAAATGCATAACACCCTTCATTGGTGACATTTTCAACCGTACTTGCTCACCAATTTAAAATTCCATGTCCCTTACCTTGCGATCCTCATATTCCTTCTGCCTACCTTGGGCAGCTAGAAACTTGGTCTGAATGCCTCTTACCTTTTCTAGTGCTTCCCTTACCAAGTCTACGCCCAAAGGCTTTACATCGCCTTCCTCAAACCACCCAATCGGTGTCCTATAACTCCTCCTATACAGAGCCTCGAATGGTGCCATATCGATACTAGAGTGGTAGCTATTGTTGTATGAAAACTCACACAATGGTAGAAACTGGTCCCAATGACCCCCGAAGTCAATCACACATGCTCTCAATATGTCCTCCAATACTTGAATCGTCCTCTCTGACTGACTATCAGTCTGAGGATGGAAGGATGTACTAAAGGTGAGTTGAGTGCCTAACTCCTTATGCAACTTGCCCCAAAACTTGGAGGTAAACTGCGTACCCCTGTATAAAATAATGGAAAGTGGTACCCCGTGCAATCTCACAATTTCCTTCATGTAGATCTTAACCAATTGCTGCGAATTATAATCCACCCTGAACGGAATTAAGTAAGATGACTTGGTCAGCCTGTCAACAATTACCCAAATAGAGTCATACTTCCCCAAAGTCTTGGGGAGACCCACCACAAAAACCATGGCTATTCTCTCCCACTTCCACTCTGGAATGGACATCCTCTGAAGTAGTCCTGTAGGTCTCTAGTGCTCATACTTTACCTGCTGTAAATTCTGACACTTGGACACAGAATCAGCTATGTCCCTTTTCATCCTAGGACACCAATAAAGTTGCCTTAAATTTTTGTACATCTTGGTTACACCCAGATGAATTGAATAACGTGCGCAAACCATGAGCCTCTGCCAACACCTTCTGAATCAACTCGTCAACCCGAGGAACACATAACCTTCCTCTAAAAATTAACACACCACTAGAATCCAATATGGCATCCCTGGACTCTCCAAATATTGCCTTGCTTCGAAGCCTGCTCAACTGCGAATCCTAAAACTGTTTGGCCTTTATCTCCTCTATGAATGTGGATTTGACCTCAATACTGGCCAAAATCCCACCTTGTTCTGAAATACCCAAGTGCATGAACTTGAACTTCAATGCCTAAATTTCCATTACTAGTGGTCGTTTGGACACCCCCAAACAAGCCAAACTGCCCATGCTAACTATTTTCTAGCTCAATGCATCTGCCACCACATTAGCCTTACTCGGATGGTACTGAATAGTCACATCATAGTCCTTCAACAACTCCATTCATCTTCTCTGCCTTATATTCAAGTCCTTCTATGTGAAAACATGTTGCAGGCTGCGATGATCAGTGAACACCTCACACTTGACACCATAAAGATAGTGTCTCCAAATCATGAGTGCAAAGACCACATTTGCCAACTCTAAATCATTAGTATGACAGTTTCTCTCATGAACCTTCAACTTCCTAGAAGCATAGGCTATCATATTCCTATCCTGCATCAACACAGCACCCAAACCAGAATGTGAGGCATCACAGTAAATAATAAAGTCTTTACCTTCAACCGGCAAGGACAAAATAAGAGCCGTGGTCAGAAGTGTCTTGAACTTTTGGAAGCTCTCCTCGCACTTGTCAGACCACACAAATGGTACATATTTCTGTGTTATCCTTGTCAAGTGAGTAGCAATGGATGCAAAATCCTCAACAAACCTTCGGTAATAACCTACGAGCCCAATAAAACTCCTCACCTCAGTCACAGAGCTAGGCCGTGCCCAACTCTTGACTGCCTCTATCTTCTGGGATCTACCATCACCCTCTGTTCTGACACTACATGCCCCAAGAACAAAACTGAAGTCAACCAGAATTCGCACTTGAAGAACTTCGCATAGAGCTTTTGATGTCTCAAAATGTCCAACACTATACAGAGATGTTTAGCATGCTCCTCACTACTCTTGGAGTAGATCAAAATGTCATCAATGAAAATGATGATGAATGAATCCAAGTAAGATTTAAACACCCCATTCATTAGACTCATGAATGCTGCCAGTGCATTGGTCAACCCAAACAAAATCACTAAGAACTCTTAATGCCCATACCGAGTCCGAAAAGTAGTCTTAGGAACATCCTCGGGCCTAATTTTCAACTGGTGATACCCTGACCTCAAGTCAATTTTTGAAAACACCAACGCGCCCTGTAACTGGTCAAACAGATCATATATACGGGATAGAGGGTACTTATTCCGGATGGTACCCTTGTTCAACTACCTGTAATGTATTCACATCCGCATACTACCATCCTTCTTCTATACAAACAATACTGGAGCACCCCAAGGCAAAGCACTGGGATGGATAAATCCCTTATCTAGGAGTTCCTGAAGCTGAGTCTTAAGTTGCCTCAACTCTGCCGGAGCCATACGGTAGGGAGGAATGGAAATGGGATGAGTGCCCGGCTCTAAGTCAATACAAAAGTCAATATCCCTGTCCGGAGGCATACTAGGCAAATCAGCTAGAAACACCTCTCGAAACTCTGAAACAACTGGAATTGACTAAATAGATGGGGACTCCACACTATCATCCCAGAGATGAACCAAAAAGGCTAAACACCCTCTTCCCACTAGCTTCTTAGCATGAATGAATGATATAATTTTGGTCGGCTTAGACCTGTACACACCTTCCCACTCTAGCCTATCCTTACCTGGAATCTCTAGAGCCACAGTCTTGGTGTAACAGTTCAACATAGCATGATACAGGGATAACCAGGTCATGCCCAAAATAATATCAAAGTCAACCATATCTATAATTACTATGTCTACCCAAGTTTGCAACCCCACAAATACAACCAAACAATTACGATAATCATGAGTCACAATCACAACTCTCTAACTGGGGTAGAAACATGGATAGAGGAATCAAGGATATCACATATCAAGTCCAGACCCAACGCAAAACTCACAGACACATAAGAATATGTAGAACCTGGGTCAAATAATACCGACTCAATTTTATCACAGACAAGAATGGTACCCGTGATCACTGCATTAGATGCCTCAGCCTCGGTCCTCCCTGGAAATGCATAATAGTGAGCCCGGTCATCAATCCGAGCAACCTCCCTAGCCGGCTGCACTGCATACCTTCTCGCGCTGCCATTTTCTCTACCTCCCCGATGTCTCTGAAAGTTACCTTTCCCACCCTGTGGATAACCTCTAGCATGACCACCTCTACCTGCCGGGACCACAACCTTGGGCTGCTGCTGAACCTGATTACTAGTGTGCCTGTGAGGGCAGTTCCTCTTAAAGTGGACCATATCACCATAATGGAAACAACCACGATCAAGTGCAGGCCTTCTAACAGCTGAATAAGAAGCTCCCTGGCCCTTAGGAGCTGAAAACTGCTGATTAGCTCCCAGTTGACCACCTGTAGCTGTTGGCAGAGCTGACTGAATAGGACGGACTGAGTATTCCTGCTGATTCTGACCCCTGGAGTAAGGACCACCGTAATTTCCCTCATTCCGAGGCATTTTGGCTAACACCTTAGCCTGCCCGCCTGCCTGACTCCTTCAAGTTTCTTCACATAATCTGCCACTTCGTTGAAGCCTTTCCCTGAAGAAGTCATGTGCACAGACAATACCTGAAGCTCAGTATTCAAACCCTTGACAAATAACCAAACCCGCTCCTCTTTGGAACCCAACAACTGTGTAGCAAAATGAGACAAGGCATGAAAGTTTGCCTCGTAAGCAGAGAGTGACATGCTACCCTGCTCCAAATTCAAGAATTCATCCTTTTTTTGGTCCCTCAAAGTATGTGGCACGTACTTTTCTAAGAAAAGAGCGTGAAGCTGCTCCCAAGTCAGTGGGGGAAAATAGACGACTGCCACTCCATATGAGATCTCCACCACTGCTTGGCTTTGCCATGCAGCTGAAATGTGATGAACTCAACCCCATACTGTTGCACAATGACCAGCTTGTGCAGCCTCTCATAACAATCCAGTATGAAATTCATAAGTATCTTCCCTATTAGTACCCTTAAATGTAGGAGGTTTCAGCTTGAGAAACTTGGTCAGCATCTCATATTCATTTTCTGTCATCACTGGGCCTAGCATTGGCCTGAAGAAGTCACCTGTGCCTGAAGCTATATCCATCTTGGGAGCCGTAGGATCTGCTGGTTGAGTTCCCAAAGACTGATTTGCAACGCCTGCAGGTATGGCTCCAGCATTAACCAAACCACTCAAGAAGTTCCAAGCATGCTGAAATGCTTCGGGCATCATAGAGGGAAGGCCTGCACCTCCAGCCATTGCTGCCTCTGCCTCTACCTACGCTCCTTCATCCTCCATAACAACTTCCACATCTTCGACAACTTTCTCTTTAAGTGGTGGAGGGGTTACCTCTTGCGCTCCTGCAGCCGCTTAAGCCCCACCCCTGGCGGGTGTGGCTCTACCTCTTCCTCTGCCCCTTCCCCTGCCTTTATCACAGACAGTCAAACCCGCTGCTGGGACCACCGGTCTAGCTCGATTGTTCCTTATGTTAACCATCTGCAGATAGAAGAGTGAAAGAGTCAGATACCAATTTGTATCACCAGATACCAATTGGAATCAAGTTATAGCACGATGAAAGAAAGAAGAGATAGTTTCCTAAAGTCCTATAGCTTCTCAAAGAAAAGTACGGACGTCTCCTCACCGTTCTGTAAGACTCTACTAGACCTGTTTTGGTACGACAAGATCAAAAAACCTAGGGCTTTGACACCATCTTTGTCACGATCCAGACTGCCATGAGTGGCACCCACCCAACTCCTGGATGAGCTAACCAAAAGAGTCCAACTCTTAGCATAACCTAACAGCTTAAAACCAGTGTGCAGAAATGTAAACTAGCAATCAATCATACTAAAATCAATGCTATAAAATAAATATAACCTGCGAAAATCCCTCCCTAGAATCTGAAAGTCATCATACCAAAAACATCTACCAAAACTAGAGTACGGGGATGCAACCCCAAATATTAAAATAGTCTAAGCCCAAAACAAATGGGCTACAACTAAAATAGATGAAAATCAAGGCAGCTTGGTCAAACAGCTCACCCTTGATATCTCGAAGTGTTAGGCCTACAAGTGAGGTCATGCATCAACTACTGGAAGATTTCCTGTACTCACAAAAAGACAAACAAGTGCAGTATCAGTACACAACCACTGTGTATTGGTAGGATCATCATCCAGTTCCAAATAAATAGTGCATGAGTAGTACAACAATCAAGTAAGAGTACAGAGACACATAGGCAAGTCAACAGGTATTCCTAGACTACAAGTCTCTACCTAACTTGTCCCATATGTAAACCACTTCATAGTGATGATCAATAATCCACAACAATAACAATTATACCTCGTTACATATCCCGAACCCACCCTGGATCCCCTCTAGACAACACCTAAGTGTCAGACATACAACCCGGCCTACACAAAGACCAAACTCATAAAGCAATGTAACAACCCGACCTTTCAAGGACCAAAAATACACAACCACAATTCATAACCACAACCCGATCCACTCAGGGAATCATTAATAAAGATGCCACAATATAATAAAGTAAACCCATACCAGGCGTGGTATCCGAGCCAACTGTTAGTGTTATCTCATACCAGGTGTGGTACCCGAGCCAACCGTTAGTATTTTCCATACCATGCGTGGTACCCGAGCCAACCGAATGTCACATAAATCCACAGTCACAAACAATTAACAATCAACACTTGTAGACCAACAAGAAATAATACTTAGTTCATTTCACAAGACTAAAAATTAAGACTTTTGGACATTCCTAAATCATTCCCTAAGCAATGCAAACCATACAAATACTTAGACATGAGTATACAAACATACAATGCTTACAGGAATCAACAACCATCACCTACCTCAATTAAGCATGCTCTACAATGCCGGAGCTTTTCCCCTTTCAGGATCCCTTGCTTGTTCTTGGTCTATAAACAATTACACAACAACAACAACAACAACATACCCAGTGTATTCCCACAGCGTGGGGTCTGGGAAGGGTAGAGTGTACGCAGTCCATACCACTACCTCAGAGGTGAGGTAGAGAGGCAGTTTCCGATAGACCCTCGGCTCAAGACAAAACAGTCTAAAATAGGCTAAAAAGGACATAACAATGATACAAGATAAAAATACAAGATAAAACTACAAGATAAAACTACAAGAGAAGATAGGAAGTAATATGTAGTAACAAACAACAGACAGAAACAGAGCACTGCCACAAAATACTACCACGAGGAATCCTACTACTCTTCTACACACACTTAAGCGTAACACTACGATTACTAGTCAGGACAATAAGGAAAAACACTCCTACCTACTAGCCTACACACACTTCTACCTACTACTCTTCTACCCTAATCCGCGTTCTCCACACCTTCCTATCTAGGGTCATGTCCTCGGTAAGCTGCAACTGCGCCATGTCCTGTCGAATCACCTCTCCCCAATATTTTTTCGGTCTACCTCATCCTCTCCTGTAACCATCCATAGCCAACCTCTCACACCTCCGCACTGGAGCATCCGTGCCTCTCCTCTTCACATGTCCGAACCATCTCAACCTCGCTTCCCGCATCTTATCTTCCACCGACGCCACACCCACCTTATCTCGGATATCATCATTCCTAATCCTATCTCTCCTAGTAAACCCGAACATCCATCGCAACATCCTCATCTCCGCCACCTTCATCTTTTGAATATGGGAGTTCTTTACTGGCCAACACTCAACTCCATACAACAAAGCTGGTCGGACCACCACTCTGTAGAATTTGCCTTTAAGTTTAGTAGGCACTTTCTTATCGCACAAGACTCTAGATGCGAGCCTCTATTTCATCCATCCAACACCAATACGATGAGTGACATCCTCATCAATCTCTCCATTTCCTTGGATAATAGACCCAAGATACTTGAAACTCCCTTTCTTTTGGATGACCTGTGTATCCAGCTTCACTTCTACGTCATCATCCTGAGTCGCCTCACTGAACTTGCACTCCATATATTCAGTCTTGGTCCTACTCAACCTAAACCCTTTCGACTCGAGGGTCTGTCTCCAAACCTCCAACTTAGCATTAACTCCTCCGCGAGTCTCGTCCACCAAAACTACATCATCCGCTAATAACATGCACCATGGCACCTCACCTTGTATTTGGCGCGTCAATACATCCATTACAAAGGCAAATAGAAATAGGCTAAGGGTCGATCCCTGGTGCAACCCCATTAACACGGGAAAGTGCTCCGAATCTCCTCCCACAGTTTTAACGCGAGTCTTGGCCCCCTCATACATGTCCTTAATTGATCTGGTGTACGCCACGGGTACACCTCGAGCCTCCAAGCACCTCCAAAGGACCTCCCTAGGGACTTTATCATACGCCTTTTCTAGATCGATGAATACCATGTGCAAGTCCTTCTTCTTTTCCCTGTACTGCTCCACCAGTCTTCTAAGGAGATGAATAGCTTTTGTAGTCGAGCGTCCTAGCATAAAGACGAACTGGTTCTCTGAAATAGGCACGATCTGTCTCAACCTCAACTCCACCACCCTCTCCCAGACCTTCACAGTGTGGCTTAGCAATTTGATACCCCTATAGTTGTTGCAACTCTGAATATCGCCCTTGTTCTTGTACAAAGGAATCATCGTGCTCCATCTCCAAGCTTCAGGCATCTTTTCCATTCTGAAAATACCATCAAATAACTCGGTTAGCCACTTCACACCTGTCTCACCCGAGCTCTTCCAAAAATCAACGGGAATCTCATCTGGCCCCGTCGCCCTACCCCTTCGCATCTTACGAATCGTAACCTTAACCTCTTCAACCTTTATACGGATACAATAATCATAGTCACGACACCTCTCTGAGTGTGACAAATCTCCCAGCACAAAGCTTTTGTCCCCCTCTTCATTTAAGAGTCCATGGAAGTAAGATTGCCATCTCCTCCTAATGAGTACCTCATCTACTAGTATTTTGCCATCTTCGTCCTTGATGCACTTCACTTGGTCAAGGTCCTGAGTCCTCCTCTCTCTAGCCTTTGCTAACCTGTATAACTTCTTATCCCCACCTTTATCCTCTAAAGCCGCGTATAAGCTTTCAAAGGTTGCCGTTTTAGCTGCCGTTACCGCTAACTTAGCCTCCTTTCTAGCTATCTTATACACCTCCCTATTCCTTTGCTTCTCCTCCTCATCCTTACTCTCTACCAACTTCGCATATGACCCCGTTTTTGCCTCCACCTTTCCTTTTACTTCTCCATTCCACCACCAGTCCCCTCGATGCTTGCCAGAACGACCTCTCGAGATGCCCAACACCTCTCTAGCTGTCTCCCTTATGCAACTAGCAGTCGTATCCCACATATTATCCATATCCCCACTACTCCCCCAAGCCCCCTAGTCAACAACTTCTCCCCTATTTCCAGTGCACTGGCCATAGTCAGGCTACCCCATTTAATCCTAGGCCGGTCATCCACAATCCGCTTCTTTTTCTCCTTCTTGATCTCTAAATCCATCACTAAGAGTCTATGTTAGGTCGAAAGATTCTCACTTGGGATAACCTTACAGTTTTTACAAAGACCTTTATCACCTGTCCTAAGGAGCAAAAAGTCTATCTGAGTCTTGGCCACCGAACTACGGAAGGTAACTAAGTGCTCCTCCTTCTTCGGGAAACTAGAGTTAGCTACTCTCAACCCAAAGGCTCTAGCAAAATCCAAGAGTGCGGCACCCCCTTCATTCCTATCCCCGAAACCAAAGCCTCCATGCACATCGTCATAACCCCTCGAAGATGACCCGATGTGCCCATTGAAATCTCCTCCAATGAAAAGCTTCTCAGTATTAGGCAAACCTCCCACTACCTCGTCCAAAACCTCCCAAAAGCGTTTCTTCTCCTCCTCATCCAAGCCCGCTTGTGGTGCGTACACACTAATAATGTTCAAAGTAGACCCTCCAAGGACTAACTTAATTGTCATCAACCTATCGTTGACCCTCCTAACCTCCACCACGTGCTCTCTCAACTCCTCATCTACTAGGATACCTACCCCATTCCTATTCCTCACACCTCCTGAGTACCACAACTTATACCCGTCTACCTCTCGCGCCTTAGTGCACACCCATTTAGTCTCCTGGACACACGCTATGCTAATCCTCCTCTTCCTTAGAACCTTCACTAGCTCTATGGACTTTCCGAATAAAGTCCCTATGTTCCAAGACCCTATTCTCAACCTAGATGCTCCCTTAACCCCCTTACCTCTCCTTCCCCTCGTCCCTGCCCCCGGCCCCACCCCCGACCCTGCCCTCAAACCCTAGTGCGACCGATGACCTGACCCTACTCGACCATCATTCACCAAAGCCACTAAAACGTGCGCTATAATCAAGGATAAACCAACTCCACCAACTACTCTATACTAAACAACTATATGCCAAGAAAAGCAAAATAAGGTACAAGAGACAGGAACTACACTACCGAACATGATATAGAGCCAATAAATTGCTTCCCGAATACACTACACGTCAAAATCAATATAAAATGTAAAAAAAAAAACTAGACAGCGAGTGTTAAAGCAATGGCAGAAATGTCAACCTAAATAGGCTATCAAGAATGCGATAAAACATTGAGGACGAAAATAAAGCCTAGGGATAGAAGTCACCGGGGTCAAGCTGTGAGGAGAGAAGGACGGTCTGCTTGCGAAAGTGGTTGGATTCCGGCAAGATGGGGTGTCGAAATTGGTCGCCGAAATCTTCTTGTTCGCCGGAATCTGGTTATTGATCGTTGAAATTGTTCACCGGAGTCTGACTCCCAACTGTACTGGAATGGAGCTTGAAGTAAAGAGCAGCCGCTTTCTTGCTTGATTTTTCAGATTCTGATAAAATGCGGCGACAAAATTGGTCGCCGGAATCTTGGTGGTCGTCGGAAGCTCGGTGGACGCCGAAAATTGAGCCGGATCTGAGGTCGCGAAGGACCTGCAAGGAGAAGACACACAAGAAACACAAAGAAAAGAGAGAAAGAGAGCAAGATCAAGACTCGGATCTGACCGGAGTGATCTAGCCAGAGCAGATCTGACCGACGAATATCTGGGTTCACCGAAGGCGCGTGAAACGATGTTCACCGGAGGCGCGTGAAACGATGTTCACCGGAATAATTACACAGTAACCAAATATCAATCCTCATGGCCTACAAATTACTCGGATTATGCAAAATCCCAAACCATAGGCCAACCATGATCATTCCAACCCTTCCCGGGCTTTTCCACCATTAGTTCCCTAAATTCATCATTTTTACGGATTCCCCTAGAGAATTATGGCTAAATAATCATCACCCATTATCAAGAATCAAGACCCAAGAACTCTAGCACCCTAGAATCCCCTTTTTCCCTGGATTCTACCATTCCTTGGTCATCCCAAAGCTTTCCCCAGGTCCACCCTCAGCAATTCTATAGCATAGGAAAGATATCATGAAGTTTGGGGAGTAGAATCTTTACCTTTACGATGAAAAATTGAGGAAAACTGGTAGAAATCACCCAAAATTTCCCCCTTCTTCTCCCAAAATGAGTGCAGAAAAACTGAACTATTTTGGGAAAATTTCTGCATTAATTCTCATCACGCTCTGCTATAGAATTTCGCTCCACTATAGTGGTACCTCCATAGTGGATTCATCCGCTATGGCGGAGGCTGACCGACGTTGACTTCTACTATAGCAGTAATTTCTTCGCTATAGCGGAGGTCGCTATGGCGAAGTGTCAACTGCCGTAGCGGTTGAAATGGGACAGAAAGTCATAAAATCTCCAAAACTAATCTATTTTACAACAAACTTATTTTTTCGACATCGCCAAACAACCCCTTCACATCAACCTCAATTCCAGGAGTTCTACTTACCCGAATTAGATTCCAAAAAGTCCCCCAGACTCCTTTATGTCTTAGCTACAAGAAAAACTAGCTCAAACCAAGACATCTAACCCAATCCTTACCTAGATTTCCCTAGACCATACTTCACTCCAAATCCGACTGAGACTAGCCTAGCCTAGAATTTCAAACTCCCAAACCCGGAGTTTTCTAACTCTAAAAATTGGCACGAATGGTTTTACAGTAATAACGGACCCAGTTGTTACATGGAGGCACCATTTTTTTCACCTAATTGGGCTCAAATATATGAGAATCTTAGCTTCAAAACATGAAAATAAAGAGTAAAGAGGTTAGTTTGTATGAATGAAAAAGATGCTACTGTCTTGCCGGTTGGAATTCATAGGAATTCCAAGGACATGGCGGGTAGATTATCAATCCTTTGTCACTAATCTATATACCCTGTATATTCATTGTTAAGATCTAAACCTTCTTCAAAATAAGCTCAAGAGAGGGATGGACTTACCTCCAATGACTTTAGCTCCATTGATCTTGACAGAGGAAGACAATGCTCAACAATGGAAACCACGAATTTGTAGGGTTTGCTGAAGAACCCCTGATTTTCTCTGATGTTACTTTCCCACTTTCCAATTATGTCTTTTATTTTCTCTGTTTGGATAGGACCTGACCCATTTTGGTAAGGTCAACTTAGCTTTGTACATATTTTTTTGTCTAATAATAAGAGGCCCACAGCCACCTTTTTTTTTTAAAAAAGTAGCACTTTAAGTTGAATTGTAAATTGCTCCAAAAAGTTTAATCAAATAAGCAAAAATGAAAAGAAAGAATAGGTGATACCAAACAAAAGGTGATACAAGGAGTTTTGAATGATCAGGATTGAAAAGGAGAAGCTTGGGTTGTGTGACGGAGAAATAAGGTGAAGTCAAAGTCAAAAATGTGAGCGGTGTTTAAAATGATAACAAAGAGCATTAGGGAGGTGTAGTCACTTGAACCAAATGAAATCCTCACCTTATCCCTAGCCAACATCGTAACCCACAAGTCCTAGGTGATTCCGAGCTTGGCCATCCTACATTAGTGGCGATTTACATAAAGGGCAAGCGTATGGGTCGACATATATGCACTTGAACTTCCTTGAGAGAGTGAGAGTCTTCTTGGTTCTCTTATAATCCCTTTTTTTTGAATTGAATGATTGTGAGTGAGATTCTCTCTTGCGGTGAGTGGCATTATGCACTCGAATTGAAACATGAAGTCTCTATTTCAATTGAGAGGAATGAATGAGACAAGTTGTGTAGCAAATCTCGAGGCAAACCTTGATTGTATATGCTGATGACTTGAGAATCTTTGTATCTTGTTTTGAATGACGAAATTTCCTTGATTTTAAATGAGAAATGAAATCCTTTTGAAAAAGGTTTTGAAATGATCTATTGCCTTAATGATATGGTGGTTCAAATTGAGATGAGCACAATAGTTGAGTCTTTTGTTTGAGTCTTTTTGTTTGTTTTTTTTCTTATTTTTTTAGAATAGAGTAGTCTTTTGTGCATTGATTGAGTTCTAGACCATAATTCATTCCTTACCTTGTGATTAGCTTGCTTGAGGACAAGCAATTGTTCAAGTTTGGGGGCTTGATAAGTCGGTAATCTACCAACTTATTGATCCTTTACTCATGAATTATTGCTATGTTTTGATGAGATTTAGAGGTTCTTATGGCCTTTATTGATGTCTATGCAGGTACTTGTAATCAATGATAGAAAACAAGAAAATGGACCCAAAAAGAGCAAAAAAGGAGTGAAGTGTGAACTGAGCAAACAAGACAAAGAGTCTGCTGAAAGATGCAGTGCTCATGCGACATGCACTTGCCTTGGTGCCGAACGCAACTTCCACCGCATAAAGTCTAAAAGTTGCTGAAGGATCTGTTAAGGGGTGCGGTCATTGTGCGATGCACACACTACCTGGTGCAAACCGCACCCCACTTTGCATGAAGCTCCCAAGTTGTCTTGAGTCACTGGATCACTGAAGAGGGTGTGCGACACGCACACGCTGACGTGCGAACTGCACGTCATGCCGCACACCACCTGAAAGACATTTTTGTCCAAATTTATGTGATGTTTTGGGAATGTTTATAAACCCATTTTAGGTATACTTGTAAATAGTTCTGATAGTTTTGAGGGTTTTGAACAATATTCTTAGCTTTGTGAATAAGTTTTTCCTTCTAAGAACAAGAAGAGGGTTTTATCAAATTCTTTCTTTCAGATTTTTAGAACCACCATTTGTGTACAAAACTGAGCTTGGATATTGGGAAATTTATCTTGAATGGAAGGGAAATTGAATTACCTATTTGGTATACCTCTTTCCTTAGACATGAGTAGCTAAACCTCTTATTTAGGGATGTGTTGATGATGGGTACTTGATAAATGGGTGTGGGTGTTGCTAATTCTTGTTTATAAATGCTTATTTGACATGGGTCTAGTGATTTCACCACATTCTAACTCAAAAATTGGTGGTTGCAAACATTGATTTTCCTAACTTGGTTATGTTGTTGCTTGAAAGAGGATTTCATAACTCCGGATGTGAAATTGCTAGTGGAAACTTGGGCTTCCATTTAGATTGAGGCTAGAAAGAGCTCATATCGACATAATCACCCACTTAAGGGTCTAAAGCTAGAAATAGTATGACCTCCCCAAGCATATCTTGGTTGTTTTATTGCCTAATCAATAGTGCTTGAGCTAAGACTATTGGATATATGGTTGTAAATTGAGAGATAAATAACCATACTTAAAACCAAGGTTACCCATGTCATTTAGCATAAATTTGCATGAATAAAAAATCACCATATCCCATGTTTGAGTCTCATTTGACACACATCCCTAGTCTTTCTCTCTATTATCTACACCTTGTTTTACTTTATTGCTTTATTTTGTTGAATTGCAAAATTGTGACAGATTCCCAATTCCCTCTTTTTTATATTACTCACTCTCATTGTGAACTCTACTTTATAAGCACCTATGCTAAACTCTAAATTCTCTGTGGGATCGACCCCAACATTCATTGGGAACTATAAATGTATTTTGCTCTGATGATCGCCAATACCTCCTAATAAGAGAGGACATTTAAGCGTTATCAGTCCTCAGTCTGATAGATTGGGTGGTCGTGGAAGTCGAAGCCACATGTATGCATTTATGGACCATGTAGAGGCTTAGGGTTCAGATGTTGTCATCATACGCACGATCTCCATTTGTCATCAATCAACTTTTTCTTTGTTTGATCTGGGGTCTACATTCTCCTATGTGTCTGCTTATTATGCTACTCGTCTGGATTCTACTTGTGAGTTATTGCCCGTGCCTTTGCACGTAGCTACCCTAGTTGGAGATTCTTTAGTAGTGGATCATGTATACCAAGCTTGTGTTGTGACTATCCTGGGGTATGACACATGGGTAGACCTAATTGTGCTAAACATGATTGATTTCGATGTGATTTTAGGCATGGATTGGTTGTCTCCTTACCATGTGGTCTTGGATTGATTCACCAAGACTATTACACTATGGATGCTTGGCATCCTTCCTATAGTATGGAAGGGTGCCGATAACCACATGCCGAGGGGAGTTATATATTTCTTAGATTGCCCAGCGGTTGGTTAGGAAGGGCTACTTGACCTATCTTGCTTACGTCTGTGATACTAGTGCCACCATACCTTCACTTGAGTCAGTTCCTATGGTTGGCGAGTATCCGAATGTGTTTCCTAATGATGTACTGGGTCTTTCTCCTAATCGTGATATTGACTTTAACATCAATGTCGAGCTGGGCACTCAGCCTATTTCTATTTTGTCATATCGGATGGCACCAGCCTAGTTGAGAGAGCTTAAGGATCAGCTCCAGTATTTGTTGAGTAGAGGGCTTATTAGGCCTAGTGTATCTCCATGGGGTGCTTCAGTTATCTTTGTAAAGAAAAAGGGTAGGTCCATATGTGTGTGTATCAACTACAAGTAATTGAATAAGGTGACAGTTAAGAACATGTATCCGATGCTGCATATTGATGATCTATTTGACCCGCTATAGGGTGCAACGGTGTTCTCTAAGATAAACTTGAGGTATGAGTATCACCAGTTGAGGATTAGGGTTGCGGACATCCCAAAGACCGCATTTAGGACTCGATACATCAATTATGAGTTCCTAGTCATGTCTTTAGGGTTGACAAATGCTCCAAAAACATTTATGGGGTTGATGAACTGCGTGTTTAGAGCCTACCTAGATTCCTTTATGATTGTGTTCATTGACGACATCTTGGTATATTCAAGAAGTAGAGAGGAGTGATAAGTCAGAAATCTACCAACTTATTGAGCTTTTAATCATGAATTGTTGCTATGTTTTGATGAAATTTAGAGGTTCTTATGGCCTTTATTGATATGAATGCAAGTGCTCTTGGTCAAAGATGGAAAATAAGGAATTAGACCCAAAAGCACTAAAAAGGAGTGGAAGTGTAAAGTGATTAAACAAGATGAAGATTCTACCGAGAGGTGCGGACCTCATGCGTCACACACAATCTTTGGTGCGATCCACACCTTCCTCCGCATGAAGCTCAGAAGAAAGATGAAGGATCCATTAAGGGGTGCGGTCGTTGTATGACACGCACAAGGCCTGGTGCAAAACGCACCCCACTTCACATGAGGCTCCAAATACAATCCAAGTCACTGGTCCATTGAAGCAAGGCTGTCCGACACGCATAATAGGATGTGCGAAATGTACATAGAGCCGCATAGCTCCCAAAGGGAAATTTTATCCATTTTGATGTGACGATTTGGGAAAATTCTAAAACCCAATTTGGGCATAGTTTTTCATAGTTTTGAATTACTTTCAGCTTTTGGAAGAAAGTTTTGTCTCCCAATGAAAGAAAGAGGGTTTCAATCTATTCTGTCAATCTTCAACCTTGGGCTTGTAAATTTTAGCTTGGATATTGGATTCTTGCTAGAATTCATAAAAAGGAATTTGAATATCCCTATAGGTATACTTTGTTCTTCCTTTAGCATGAGTGACTAAGTTTCTTTGTCTAGGGATGTGTAGATGATGGGTACTTGATAAAAAGGTATGGGTCTTGCTTATTTGTGTTTACAATTGCTAATATGATATGAGTCTAGTAATTTCATCATATTTTAACTCTAAAATTGGTGGTTGCAAATATTGTTTTACTCTACTTGATTGTGTTCTTGCTTGAGAAAGGGGTTTACAATTTTTGATGTGAAATTGCTAGTGGATACTTGGGATTCCACTTAGATTGAGGCTAGGAATAGCTCAATTCATCGAAACCATCCATTTAGGGTCTAAGCTAGAGATAGTGTGACCTCTCTAAGCATGTATGGTTGGTTTATGACTAAACAATGGTGTTTGAACAAAAAAACATTGGATAAATGATTTTTTGATTGAAAGATTAACAAGCATGTCTAAAACCAATGCTATATATGTTAGTTAGTAAGAATTTATGCAAATGAGCAAGTACCTTGACCCGTGCTCGAGTCCCATCGAAAGTGCATCCCTAGTTGTTCTTTCTCTTGTTTACACTTCGCATTTTTACTTATTGCTTTATTTGGAATTCGAATTTTGACAGATTTCTAATTTCCCCTCTTTTACATTATTTGTTGTTTGAGCAATTTATTCTCTTTGTGAATTCCTTTTCACAATTGCTTTGGCTAATCTACAATTCCCTGTGGGATCCACCCTGACTCCTGTCGGGTAATATAACTTTTGTTTTCCTTAACAATCGCCGATACCTCCATCTTGGAGAGTACATTTGAGCGTTATCAAAAATGTCACCGTTGCCAGGGAATTGTGTTTGAATAGCTTCTTTGATTGTGAATTGATGTCACCTTGTAGAGTGTTTGTTCTTTTTATTTGGTTTGTTGTTTTTTTCCATTGCACAAGCATCCCATGAGTGAAGTGGGCGACAACAAAAGTGTCAATGGAAGTCTCGACGGGTTCATGGATGCTGCCAATGAGCCTGTAATTCAAGTGGGAATAGGTGCAATCTGCCTACCTCCTACGGTTGGAAATACGGTGTTCCACGTCACTAGCACAATGCTCCATCTAATAAAAATGAAGGGGATGTTTGGAGGAGCAGCACATGAAGATGCAAATAGACACATCCACAACTTTGTAGAGATATGCCAACCTTTCATATTCCAAAACATTCCCCAAGATTCTATTCGACTTCACCTATTCCCCTTCTCTCTAACGGGGGAAGCCACGACTTGGTTGGAGGAATTGTCGGATGGGTCAATCACCTCTTGGGCTGAGTTAGTAGATGCTTTCACTACTAGATTTTTCCCTCTCTCATGGATGATGCAGTTGAGGGATGAGATTACCAACTTTTTCCAACTCCCTGATGAGCCTTTACATGAGGTGTAGTAGAGATTTAAAAAGAAGCTATTGTTGTGTCCCAACCACAGACTTCCAGATGATGTCTTGCTACAAAGCTTTTATAGAGCTTTGAACTCAATGAACAAGTTCGTGGCCAACAACCTTGGGGGTGGTACCTTCATGGACCAATAATTTACTCTTGCCTCGGCTCTTCTAGAGAGAATGGCTAAGACTAACCAAGCTTGGCACACAAAGGAGGCTGACATTCCTACCTCGGGAGTGAACATATCTATTTTGACTAATGAGATGCAGAGAAAGGATGAAGAGAGGGATGAGACCATAGCTAAAATGATAACATAAATAGACCTCTTGGCCAAGCATATGATGGGGGTCAGAGGTGCTAAGACCGTGAATGCTGTGAGTATACTGGAGATCAAGGATAGTGATGATGAGATAATGACCATTGGGGATGGGAAACTTTGCTATTTGTCAGAGGGTTCTCATCCCGGGTATTATCGCCTGAGGGATGAGAATCAAGGTTGGAATAGAGACAAGGAACGAGATGGAAATTGGAGGGATCGTGACAAAAAAGGTGAAGATACAATCACCGGAGCTCAAATCCTTATATACCTCCAAAACAGTCAAATTCTTTATATCAACACACCACAAGCAATCTCGGGCACTCAAATATTGAGGATATATTGTCCTTAGTGTTGAACAAGGTAGAAATTATAAATGCCAGAGTTAGTGAGATTAAAAGAAAAGTGTCAATACGTTATCAACCCGTGAGCTCTCATTCGACCTCAATCAAGAATCTTGAAGCTCAAATGAACCATCTATCTACTCAAATAAATCTAAGAATGAAGGGAACACTCCCTAGTGACACCAGAACCAATCCTAAAAATATTGCTCATATTATGGCTATTGTTACTAGAAGTGGAAGAACGAGTGGTATGGTGGAAAAGCCCATTGTGGATGTTGTAGAAAAGCTGGCTATTATAGTGAAGAAGCCTAGTGTTGACCCCATTGTGGAGCCGTGTGACAATAAAGGAGAGGCTGCACGTGAAAAAGATGTTGTAGAATCGGAAGTTAGGGTGAAATTTAGTGCACCCAATGTCCCGGTGGATATTGATATTGATGATGAGAGGGAAGAGGCTGAGTCTCCTTCTCAAGTGGCTATTGATATTGAGGAAGACCCTCCAATTATGAAAAGTGTGCCGACCATACTACCCAAGGGACCTCCTCCGTACACTCTAAGGCTAAATAAGAACAAGGAAGAGCACAAATTCAATAAGTTTGTTGACATGTTCAACAAGCTTTCGATAAATATTCTGTTGGTTGAAGCCTTAATGCAAATGCCGGGGTATACCAAATTCAGGATGGAGTTTCTCAATAAGAAGAAGATTGTTGATGTGGTGAGATATCACACAGTTGTAGCACTGTGATGACAAGTAATGTTGCTATAAAATGGGATGACCCGGGTGCATTCACCATACCGTGCACTATTAGGCTATTTGTGTTCCATAAGGCCTTGTGTGACTTAGGGGCAAGCATCAACTTGATACCCCTAGTGATCTTCAAGAAGTTAGGATTGGGTAAGCCCAAACCTACATCCATGCATTTACTCATGGCTGATCGATCCATTAAACGTCTGATAGGGATCCTATTTGACGTATTGGTGAAGGAAAACAAGTTTATTCTCTTGGCAGACTTCGTGATCATGCATTGTGAAGTAGATGTTGAGGTGCCAATCATCTCGGGGCGACTGTTATTGGCTACGGGGAGAGTACTTATGGATATTGAACTAAGTAAACTCAAATTCTGAGTTGGAAGTGAAGTAGTAACATTCAACATATGACAACCCACAAAGACTCGAATTGTGGGTAGTCTAGGTGATAGATGTTGAGGGCAAGCTTGATCATGCCCTTGAGGAGTGTGAAATAGGAAAGACACACAAGTTTGAAGAGTTGCCAAGTCGGCAACAAAAATATGTTATGAGGACGTTGAAGGAGCAATTCCCCTTCTTGGGGTGGGGCCATGGCAACAAGATTGGTATGCTATCCAAAAATGACTAAGGTTTGAGGTAATATCATCGAGCCGCGATGTAAAATCAAGATCTTCTTGGGATGCAACCCAAGTGTTTTTACTTTGTTTTTCATTACCTTTTTGTTGTTTTTAGTTTGTTTTAGGAATGCATGCAGAAGAAAAATGAACAAGTGAAAAATAGGGCGAAAATGGGGCGTGCAAAGGACCATGCAGTTTGCATAAGCCATTGTGCGCATCACATAGTCCAACGCACCCCAAAGCAGAGAATTGGAAGAAAAATATCGAGTTAGAGGTGACATACGCTGGGTTGTGCATTCCGCATAAGCCCATGTGTGCATCGCACCTCTGTCGCACACTATAGCAGAAAGATAGGCTAAGTTGGGCATAAAAAAGGTGAGGTGCGAAGCAATATGAATCTACACAAGGGCTCATGCGAATTGCATATCGCGGCGCACCAAGGTATGTTTTAAAATTTTTGTTGATCGACCCAACCCAGTGACTTTTTTTCTTCTTTCTTATCTTTTTAAACCACCATCTTCACCCTCTTCTCCCATATTTCTCCCACAAATCTCTCAATTCTCTCTCAAAATCCTCCATAAATCCCTCAAACTTTCACAAAACCTTCTTCTCCTCTCACCCAAACACATCCGCCACCATCGCCTGTCACCACCGCCATCGTTTCTCTGGGTAAAATCATGGGTCTCTATTGTTGCACCTTGAAAAACTTTATTTTTTGCTATACTTTGCTTAATCCTCATTTTTGGTAAGTTTCTCCATGTTAAATACTTGCTATTATGATGATTGGAAACTCATATTGTGAAGCATGCTCCTTAGAATTGCCATGTTGATTTTAGGGGAGATCCAAAATATTTGGGTCCCCAATTTTGAATCGTATTGTGGATTTTTCTGAGGATTAACTTGGTAGAACTTGAAATAATTATAATGCATGTTAATTATAGTAGTTTTTAGCCTTGAAAATTTGTGTTTGGGGTAAAGTCTGAGTAACTCACTTGTGATTGATGCATGATTTGGCCCTATAATAGATTGGGTGATGTCATTCTTAAGGGCAAATCATCATATTCATGAGATTTTGGTTGAAAATTGACGTTTAGTGCTGAAATTTGTTACTACTCTTTTTTGTCCATGAAATTTGTTGCATATGCTTATTGGGTGTATGATTTGGTTGCGAGGTAGGAATTGTTGTTGAATGAATGTGCCTAATTATTGCAATTGAAGGCTTGATGTTCTCAATGATAGACGGGGTAGCGTCCTTCTTAAGAAAAGTTATTGAGTTCTTATTTTGTTTTGAATGGTGATAATGGATTCTGGGGAAGTCTGAGTACCCGAATGAATTAGTTTGGGTCATATAATATTTGGCCCTACTGTTTAAATTGCTTAAGTGTTGGTTTGCTTCTCGGTGCTAAGTGGTTAATGCAAATCTTGCTCTACGAATCTCATGCATAATTGACAAGAACACAAGGAACCCAAAATTCTAACTGTTTCCTTATGTGTTTTGCATGTGACACGTAGATCTCAAGGTGAAAAATGCACAAGGCACCACACCTTGTGAGAAAATGCTGCCAGTTCACTGTTTGGAAGGGCGAAGCATGGTGCAACATGCACTCTAGTTGGTACTGTCTGCACCATCTTCGTACCTCAGTGCAAAAATGATTGTAGGATTCTGGTAGCTCATGTAAAATCACGTGCGCTGTGCACTATCCCTTGTGCGGTTCGCACGTGGTCCACATGAGCCGTCAGTTACCTACTATGTTTTTCTAATCCTTTCCATTCCGTTCTTGTAGTTTGCTAATTTTTTTTTATACTCTTAGGTTGTGTATAGATACTTGGTGCCTGTTTCTAACCTCCAGTTGCAGGACTATGTCTTCCAATAGGCGTCACCAAAAGAGGTGTGCCTCAACTCAAGCTCCAACATCCACAAATGTAAACTTGGCTGTGAAAGATGAGGGTCCTACTGAGTCTTAAATTTTATTTGGCCTCGAAGGGATAGAGGCATACTATCTAAAATTTTGGTAGAAGTGACCCATCTTGGAATAAAAAGGGTTAGATGTGGAAATATTTGAAGATGATTTCCCAAATATCCCCAAACAATTTTGGGAACAAATTTGGACCTACTTCGCCAAGACTCCAGGCCCATATTTCCCAGAGTTGGTGCGGAAATTCTATACCTCCCACCGGTCTAGACAACATATTTTGAAGCATAAAGGTCCAATAAGCAAGCTCCCATTCCGCGATTCTGTTTGGGTGAGAGGAAGGGAAATAGATATCACACCTGCAGCCATCCACTTTGCTTTATAGGATGATGAACCAATCCCAGACTCACAATACATAGAGCGTGTAGCTACAAAAGAGGATCAATATGAGTGGGTTGTAAGTATAATTGCTAAGGGGACTCCTATTTGGGTCGTTTCAAAAGGACCCATTCATCGCTCTGATCTCAAATTCGAACCTCAAATATGGTTAGATTTGTGTGCACATGACTTATTCCAACCGGTCACAAAACAAAGATGACTATAGAGGTGGCTATTTTGATTGATTGTTTCATGACTATTCTTCCGTGACATGAGGGGAAATAATCGTTGAACTGTTGAAGTGGAGAGCAAGACAAGAGAATACCTCCATTGATTTTCATGTTCTCATTTGCCACATGTGTTTCCAAGCAAAATGCCTGTGGATTTGTTCGTTCGACAAAATTAGCCAGGCTACTAGAGTGGTTCAATTGTATACTAGGAGAGACATAGATGCCCTACGTGTCAAGAAATGACACCTCGCTCAAGTCCCAAGTGCTATGTGAAGACCTGAGATTGTTGCTTCTAACCAATTGGACTTTCCATCCCCATCTCAGGAGGCATTAAACACCACTCACATGGCTCCTCCAATAACATATACCTCACATAATTTTTTAAACTTTCTCTCCTTGTCCAACATAATAAGGAGGGCTTGCACAAGGTGGCTAGGGACATCCCACACATGATTCAATCCACCATTAAATTTGCTTTGAAGTCGATAATGTCAAGTGTGAGCAAGATGTGTGCTAAAATGGATACCATGGAAGTGGAGGTTGATGAGCTTAGGTGAGAAATACCACATGTTGAGCCAAAGATTCCTAATTAGGATCTTAATCTACCGGCCCCGAACTCTACATCCTCTCCAAAAGCTGATAGCCCTTCCGATGATTGGTGCATGGATTGGGACCCAAATGATGATGAAAGTGCCTCCAAAATTCAAGAAGTGTTTGATGCACCATTGGCTCAGTAATATCTAGATCCTTCTAATTCACCTGTGCCTGAATTGAGGCATCTACCTAGGCCAAGTTAGTTACAACAACCACCTTTTTATCATGAATTGATGACCGACGAGCATAGATGGTTTGTGGATGACCCTCTTGGTCCCCCTAAGCTGCCATGGGACCCTGCAATACCCCAGTTGATGGGTTTTCAAATTGACCCAGCACATGCTTACATCCTTCCACCAGCAGCGTCACCACCTTGGTCTCATAGGCCACCTCAACAGGTTTACTCAAGGAGGCATCGTCGCCACCAGTAGTATCACCAGGGAGTTTTTGCACTCATTCTTCTATGTATAATTTTTGTGCATCGAGGTCTACACTCGCTTTGAGTTTGGGGGATCTATAATTATTGATGATATTTCCATTGTTGGGCCTTTTGATTTCATTTTATGCTTCATTATGCCCTCGCTGGGCTTGATATTTAATCTTGATTGTGCACCGAGTTAGTTTTACACATTCCCATTGTTTCACTACTCCTGCCTTGCAAATGCGCTAAGGCCCTTCGTTGAGGCTTGTTTTTTCAAATAATTCATGTGCGTTCAAATTTGATTATTGCCTTGTTAATAGTAGTTTAGCAATAAACTCCAACAATTTTCTTAATACAACGGTTCTTTCCCAAGGAGCAAATGTTTTCTTTATTTTTTTTTCTTTTTCTTTTGTTTTTGGTGTCGAATTGGCTTGGTGTTTCCCTATGATTGATTGAGAGACAACTTTCTTATGGGAAAATGTCAAGTTTTAGTTTTAATTTGCGTCCGTGCTTTACTTGTCTCAAAATGGACCCACCAAAAAAAATTCTTAGCAAGACATTTTTGGAAAAGAAAGGAAAGAGGAAAAATGAATTTTTGAAGAAAGCATTCTCTTTTCATGACTTACACACTCTTGGTTTGGCTTGATCGATTAAAAAATGAGTGTGTAATGAACTCAAGATAGCTTGTCAAAAATTATTTGTCCCAATTGATTTTGAGACTAATGTGAAGAAGTCTTGTGGCATGATGTCTTGTGTGGTGAGGCTTTACCTTGATTCTCGTGCATGCATGTCATCTATAACTTTCCCGAAATGTGATTCAAGGAAAAATTCTAGATTTGATCGAGTTTGGAAGATGATCCTAGGCCCTTTTTGAATAGCCATTTTACCCAAATGACTTCCCTCAACATCAATCCTAGTGAACCCTTTTGAGCTTATGACCGTTCTTTGGCACCTTGTTTGATACTTTAGCCTTTCTAGAACCTGTATCTTAAAACCCGTCCTCTCTAATGGCTTGAAAGTGAAACGTAGGCTAAAAGCCTAAGTTTGGGGGGGAATTGAAATGACAACATAGGAAAAAGCCTAAGTTTGGGGGTGTATGTGCTTAATGTGGAGAAGAAAAGGAACGCACTTCAAGTGCAAGGCAGCACCTTATGTTGAATTGAAAATTACTCCAAAAGTTCAATCCAATGAGCAAAATGAAAAGAAAAGAATTGGTCCTACAAAGTGAAGGTGTTACAAGGAGGAAGAATGATCAAGATTAAAAGGGAAAAGCTTGGGATGTGTGAGGGAGAAATAAGGTGAAGTCAAAGTACAAAAATGAGAGCGGTGTTTAAAATGATGAGAAAAAGCGTTAGGGAGGTTTAGTCACTTGAACAAAATGCAACACTCATCTTAACCCTAGCCAACATAGTAACCTGCAAGTCCTTTGTGATTCTGAGCTTAGCCACTCTACATTAGTGGCAAATTACATAAATGGCAAGCCTATGGTTCGATATGTGTGAACTTGAACTTCCTTGAGAGAGTGAGAGTCTTCTCGGTTCTCTTATAATACCTTGTATTATGAAATTATATGATTGTGAGTGAGATTCTCTCTTGTGGTGAGTAGCATCATGCACTCGAATTGGAATATGAAGTCTCTATTTCAATTTAGAGGAATGAATAAGAGAAGTTGTATGGCAAATATCGAGACAAACCTTGATGGTCTATGCCAATGACTTGAGAAGCTTAATATCTTATTTCGAATGACAAATTCCATTGATTTTTAAATGAGAAATGAAGTCCTTTGAAAAGGTTTTGAAATGATCAATTGCCTTGATATGTGGTGGTTCAAATTGAGATGAGCATGGTAGTCGAGTCTATTGTTTGAGTCTTTCTGTTTATTATCTTTTTCTTGGTTTTAGAATAGATTAGTCTTTTATTCCTTGATTGAGTTTTAGAGCATAATTCCTTCCTTACCTCATGAGTATCTTGCTTGAGGACAAGCAATACTTCAAGTTTGGGGGCTTGATAAGTCGTTAATCTACCAACTTATTTAGCCTTTAATCATGAATTGTTGCTATATTTTGATGAAATTTAGAGGTTCTTATGGACTTTATGGATATGAATACAAGTGCTCTTGGTCAAAGATGGAAAGCAATGAATTGGACCCAAAAAAGCTAAAAAGGAGTGGAAGTGTGAAGTGATTAAACAAGATGAAGATTCTGTCGAGAGGTGCAGACCTCGTGAGACACGTATAATCTTTGGTGTGGTCCGCACTTTCCTCTACATGAATCTCAGAAGAAAGCTGAAGGATCTATTAAGGGGTGCGGTCGTTGTTCGACACGCACAAGGCCAGGTGTGAACTGCACCACACTTTGCATGAGGCTCCAAGTATAAGACAAGTCATTGGTCCACTAAAGCAAGGCTGTGTGACGCACACAACAGGATGTGCGAAACGCAGATCACGTCGCATAGCTCCAAAAGGGAAATTTTGTCCATTTTGATGTGATGATTTGAGAAAATTCTAAAACCCAATTTGGGCATAGTTTTTCATAGTTTTGGAGAGTTTTTAGATTTTGGAAGCAAGTTTCTCTCCCAAGGCAAGAAAGAGGGTTTCAATCCATTCTCTCAATCTTCAATCTTGGGCTTGTAAATTTGATCTTGGATATTGGATTCTTACTACAATTAATAAAAAGAAATTTGAATTTCCCTATGGGTATACTTTCTTCTTTCTTTAGCATGAACGACTAAGTTTCCTTATCTAGGGATGTGTAGATGATGGATACTTGATAGAAGGGTATAGATCTTGCTTATTTTTGTTTACAATTGGTAATATGATATGGGTCTAGTAATTTCATCATATTTTAACTCTAAAATTGGTGGTTGTAAACATTGATTTACTTTACTTGATTGTGTTTTTGCTTGAGAAAGGGGTTTACAATTTTGGATGTGAAATTGCTAGTGGGTACTTGGGATTCCACTTAGATTGAGGCTATAAGTAGCTCAATTCACTGGAAACACCCATTTAAGGGTCTAAGCTAGAGATAGTGTGACCTCCCCAAGCATGTATTGGTTGGCTTCTTCCTAAACAATGGTGTTTGAACAAAAACCATTGGATAAATGATTATTTGATCAAAAGATTATCAAGCATTCCTAAAACCAATGCTACCCATGTTAGTTAGTAAGAATTTATGCAAATGAGCAAGTACCTTGACCTATGCTCAGGTCCCATCAAAAGTGCATCCCTAGTTGTCCTCTCTCTTGTTTATACCTCATATTTTTACTTATTGCTTTGTTTGAAATTTGAATTATGACAGATTTCCAATTCCCCCTTCTTTTGCATTATTTGTTGTTTGAGCAATTTATTCTCATTGTGAATTCCTTTCCACAATCGCTTTGGCTAATCTACGATTCCTTGTGGGATCAACCCTGACTCCCATCAGGTAATATAAATTTTGTTTTGCTTAACAATCACTGGTATATCCATCTTGGAGAGTACATTTGAGCATTATCAAAGAGCATGAAAAGTATTTGAGAGTTGTATTTCAGATTTTGTGAGACCATCCGTTATATGCCAAATTTACTAAGTGTGAGTTTTGACTTGAGTCGGTGGTATTCTTGGGGCACGTGGTGTACAGGGATGGGATTATGGTGGATCCATCAAAGATTGTGATAGTTTGTGATTGGGCTAGGCCTACTTCTCCTACTGAGGTTCACAGTTTCACCGGGTTGGCAAGTTACTACAAATGATTTGTAGAGGGGTTTTCTTCTATAGAAACTCCATTGACTAAGAAAAATGTCCCCTCTCAGTGGTAAGATGGGTGTGAGGCAAGCTTTTTGAAGCTTAAGGCCTTCTTGACTTCAGCTCCGATTCTTACTTTTTTGGTCGAGGGTCAGGGGTTTACAGTGTATTGTGATACTTCTGGTATTAGCTTGGGTTATGTATTAATGTAGCAGGGTCTAGTGATTGCTTATGCTTCAATACATCTGAAGGTTCACGAGAGGAACTACCCTACTCATGACTTGGAGTTAGCGGCAGTAGTATTTGCATTTAAGATTTGGAGACATTATCTGTATGGCATGCATTGTGATACCTTCACCTACCACTGTAGTCTTTAGTACATTTTTAGCCAGAAGGATCTAAATTTGAGGCAGCACAGGTGGTTGGAGTTACTGAAGGACTATGACATATCCATTCATTATCATTCATGTAAGGCAAATGTAGTAGCAGATGCCTTGAGCCGGAAGGCAGTGAGTATGGGTAGCTTGGCATTCTTAGCAGCAGAGGAGCGACCTTTAGCTTTGGACATCCAGTCCTTGTCTAACAGGTTGGTTAGACTTGAAATTTCTAAGCTGGGACATAGTCTTGATTGCGTTGAGGCTAGATTTTATTTATTGGAGCAGATTCGGGCACAACAATTTGATGATGCAAGGTTAAGGATCATTCATGAAAAGGTTTTAAGCAGTAAGGCTAAGAAGGCGACCTTAGATTCAGAGGGTGTTTTGAGGATTGAGGGTCGTATCTGCGTTTCTATAGTTGGTGACCTAGTTAGATGGATCTTGGAGGAGGCTCATTATTCTAGCTATTCCATTCATCCTAGGGTAGCTAAAATGTATCGTGACTTGAGGCAGCACTACTGGTGGTATGGGATAAAGAGGGATATCTCAGATTTTGTGTCTAGGTGCTTGAATTGTCAGTAGGTGAAGTTTGAGCACCAGAGACCAGGTGGTTTAACTCAAAGGCTACCCATTTGAGAGTGGAAATGGGAGAGGATAGCAATGGTATTTGGGGTAGGCTTGCCACGTACTTTGTGTAGATTTGATGCTATTTGGGTTATCGAGGATAGGTTGACAAAGTATGCTCACTTTTTGCCAGCTTAGACTTTCTATAGTTTTGAGAGGTTGGCTCAAATTTGCATGCGTAAGACTGTCCATTTGCATGAGGTTTCAATTTCTATCATTTCTGACCATGGTACTCAGTTTACTTCGTTATTCTAGAGGTCAATTCAGAGGGATTTGGGTACCAGAGTTGAGCTTAGCACTGCTTTTTATCCATAGGCTGATGGTCAGTTAAAGCATACTATTCAAGTTCCGGAGGATATGTTGTGGGCATGTGTGATTGATTGTGGGGGTCAGTGGGACCAGTTTTTAGTCTTGTCAAAGTTTGCATATAATAATAGTTACCATTCTAGCATTCAGATGACTGTGTTCGAGGCTTTGTATGGTAGGCAGTGCAGATCTCCAGTGGGTTGGTTTGATGCCTTCGAGGTTAGGCCATGGGGTACCAACTTGCTTCGTGATTCTAAAGATAGGGTTCGGGTCATTTAGGAGAGACTTTGCACTGTCCAGAGTAGGTAGAACAGTTACGCCGATCAGAGGGTTTGATACTTAGAATTTATAGTTGGTGACTATGTGTTCCTTCGGGTGTCACCCATGAAGGGTGTGAGTAGGTTTGGGAGGAAGGGTAAGTTCAGTCATAGGTTTATTGGTCCATTTGAGATCCTTTGTCGCATTGGGGAGGTTGCTTATGAGTTGGCCCTGCCTCCTGCTCCTTCCAAGGTTCATCCAATTTTCTATGTTTCTATGTTGTGGTAGTATATTCCGGATGAGTCTCACGTGCTTCAGTGGGATTTTGTTCAGTTGGATGAGTCTCTGGCTTTTGAGGAGGAGCCTATTTCTATCTTGTACAGGAAGGTTAGAAAGTTGAGGTCCAAGGAGATTTTGTCAATTAAGGTTCAATGGCGACATCATCCTATCGAGGAGGCTACTTGGGAGATCGAGACCGACATGCGAACCCGCTATTCTCACTTTTTGAGCCTTCATGTGTCTTCTTCTCTTTAACTTTTGAGGACGAAAGTTCTTTTAGTAGTGTATGTTGTAATGACCCTTGAGGTTATTTCCTTGATTTTCGATCTTTTTTTGTGTTTTAAGCTTTTCCACAGTGGCTACAAGTCATTTATGGCTTTTTAGAACTGACAGTTGGGTTACCAGACTATTCATTTGTGTTTTAAGCTCATTTCCCTATTTTGCAACTCTTAAGGCTGGTAGAGTTGACTTTGATCAACAATCAGAGAAGATGACCTCAGATGGAAATTTTGTCAGCGTTGTTAGCTTCGGAATGTTGACTTTGGGATAGAAGGACTTTTGGTTTGGGTGTCGAGGCTTCTAGACTCATTTTGGGCTATTGGGTTCTGTTTTGGTGAAAGTTGATTTTTGGGCGTCAGTCCTACTTTTTATTAAATCAATCTTCGTTGGGAATTTTGTTGATTCTATTGAGTCTGAAATTCCATTTTTGGTAGGGTAGCATAGTTTATTTGCATGTGCAGAGTCCTGGATGAACCCTGAGGGTCCATCCGGTGACTTTTAAACTTAAGAATAATTTGTTGGTTGTTGTTGCAGGTGCATGTCTCAGACATTCATTGCAATTGCTATGAAGGCTACATGATCGCAATGGTTTGCCTTATTGGGCATCATGACTGTGAGGAGCCCTTCACACGACTGCGATGGAGGGTTTGTGGACCCGGCACCCATTTGTTCTTCACGATCGCGTGTCTGGACTGTTGCAATTGCAATGGTCTAGCCAGTGTTGTCATCATAACCGCGTAGGGTCCTTTGCAATCGCTATGAAAGACCTCTGGCAGTATATAGAGTTTTCACTTTGTTTTCTTCTCCATTTCTTTGAAAGCTTCCATTGAAATTGAGCTCCAAGGTTGGTTCAAACTCTCTTTTTCTTCCATAATTGTTCTGGTAAGTTCCCCTTGTTTCCCTTCTCCTTTTCCGTCTTTAATTCATGATTTATTCCGTTAGTTTTTCTGTTAATTACTTGTTCCTAGTCCTTGATCAAGTGCACTTTGGGGTTGTTTTGGGCCTCAAAATGAGTTCCATTCACGCTAAACTTTTGGGCATGGATTTCTAAACCTGCTGCTGACATAATTGTGAATTTTTTTTCCATTTCATTGTGCGAGCCGCGAGGGTTATATTTCGACGCAATTTTTGGACTGAATTTCATATAAGTAATATGGGTGTCATTCTTCTCATGTTGACACCTGAATTATGGTCTTGATAGTGTGGCAGCATTCTGAGCCTGTACAAAAGGGGAAGGCACATGAGTGACAGTTTGTGTTTGCAGTTCGGCTCCGAGGTAGGTTATAGTTTACTATTTTAAGACTTGGTTAGTTATATTTTATAAGTTATAAGTTGCATGAACGTTAGGCTAGGTTTAGGTCAGAATTAGGCTTAAACCCTGTTTTTGCTTATCTTGGCCATTTTAGAACTGTAGAGTAGTATTACCATGTTTATCCTTAGTTTAGGATCCCATAGTCTGTTGTGGCTAGCCTAGAATCCTTAGAATGATTTATGGAAGTTTTAGAGGCAGAGTAGGTGCTTTTACTTATTTTCCTATTTTATTTCCATTTTCGCCCTTTTATTCCTGTATTGGTGTATATGTGGGCCTGAGGACATAGCATGGACCGATCGGAGTGCTAGGTCAGTTATCTTGTTTGGAGGCTGTTTTACCTTGATTGACTGATATTCTCTGAACATGGCATCATATCTCATTACTGCATTACATGGCTATTGGTTTCGGAAATGAAAGAAATATGAGATTTTTTGTTCAAATTTGGGATTTTACTTGACCACTGGTTTTCAAAAGAAAGGAATGTACCACTGTTATGCCAGTCCGAGAGACAATCCGAAACCTTTATCTATTTTACTTTCCTGTTAATGAGTCTGAGGCATGATTTTGGGTGGCCAAGGAGCACATATCTGGATTTTACTTTTCTGCATATGTTGATAAGCTAGAGGTTCTTTTTGGGTGCCTTAGGTACCAGATACTGAGTTTTTACTTTTCTGCATTGTCCATACTCCGCATCATATAAACTCAAGATGCATTGCACTGCATTATCTATGTGTACTTGGAGTGCTTTTACCTGTCTTATCATTGTTGTCTTCGCCGTCAGATAGATAGTTCTATTTTCTATCGATAACTAGATTTAGGTTGTCACGACCCAGACCGCCATGAGTGGAATTCACCAACCCCTGGGTGAGCGAACCATCACTTCCCCGAACTTAACCGTTCTAACAGCTCAAAATCAATGTGCAAAAAGTAAACTAGCAATCAATGTCAATAAACAACTCTATTATAATAACCCTGTAGAAAAATCCCCTCTAGAATTTGAAAGTCAACGAACCAAAACACTACCAAAACTAGAGTACGGGGATGCAACCCTAACAAAAGAAATAGTCTAAGCCCGAAACAAGTGGGCTACAAATTCAAAAGATAGAAATCAAGGCATCTCGATCGAAGCAGCTCACTCTTTACGTCTGAAAGCGCTGGGACTACAAGTGAGATCGCGTGTCAACCACTGGAAGATCGCTTGTACTCACAAAAGAAAAACAAATCCAGTATCAGTACACAACCACCGTGTACTGGTAGGATCATCAGCCAGTTCAAAATAAACAGTGTATGAGCAGTACAACAAATCAAGTAAGAGTACATGACCACATTTAACAAGTCAACATGCATCCCTAGACTACAAGTCTCTTCCTAGCTTGTTCCCACATGTAATCCACTTTTATCACTATGATCAACAATCAAGTATAACAATTAAACAACCCTCTTTATATAGCCTGGACCCACCCTAGGATCCCCTCTAAAGAACACCTAAGTGTTAAACATGCAACTCGATCTACACCAATATCAACCCAAAATCAGATATAACAATAACCCGGCCTCTCAAGGACCATAAACAATTATCATATTTCAATAACACAACTTTGTCCACTCAGGGGACCCACAATTCAATGCACAATGTAATAAATTAAACCCGTACCAGGCGTGGTACCCAAGCAAATCAGTTAGTATTTCCCGTACCAGGCGTGGTACCCGAACCAACCGTTAGTATATCCCATACTAGGTGTAGTCCTCGAGCCAACCGTTAGTATACTCGTACCAGGCGTGGTACCCAGGCCAACTGAATGTCAACCAATCCAGAGTCACAAACAATGAACAATCAACTTGTAAACTAATCAAGCAAAAATACCCAGTTCAATTCACCAGACTGTTAAACAGGACCATTAGGCATTATTAAATCATTCCCTGAGTAATGCAAACATCATACAATAAATAAGATAAGAGTACACAAACATACAATGTATACATGAATCAATAACCATCACCTACCTTAAAATGATCCAGAGCTCTACTCAACGCGAGCTTTCACGTTCTCCGAAATTCTTGCTTGTTCTTGGTATAAAACAATATACAAGTACAAAATTAATAAAATGGCCTATACATTACCCAGATTACACCAAATCCCAAACCCCAGGTCAACCATGATCATCCCACCCTTTTTCTAGGGCTTTTTCACCATTAATTATCCTAGTTCTACCATTTTTCATAGATATAATTAGAGAATTAAAGTCACATGATCATAATACAGTACTTTTAACCATACCCAAGGACTTCCACACCTAGAATCCCTCTCCTTCCCTAGATTTTACCATCCCTAAGACATTCCTAACCTTTCCCCAAGTCTACCCCTAGCAATTATATAGCGTAGGGAAAGTAGTACGGAGTTTGGGGAGTAGAAACCTTACCTTAGGGAACAAAAATAATGCAAAACGGAGGAAAATTGCCTGGAATCGCCCTAGCCCTTCTCCCAAACGTGTTTGTGAAAATTAAATGTTTTGGGGAATATTTATGCATTAAATCCCATCGATCCCGCTATAGAAGTCCACTCCACTATAGCGGTACCATTGTAGCGTAGTCATCCGCTTGGTGGAGGCTGACCGTCATTGACTTCTACTGTAGTAGTATTTTCTCCGCTACAGCAGAGGCTGCTATGGTGGAGTGTCAACCGCTGTGGCAGTTGACACAAAACAAAATGTCGTAAAGTCCCCAAAATTGGTCTATTTTACAACACACTTATTTTTCTGACATCCCAGAACAACACCTTCGCGTCAACCTTAATATCGGGAGTTCTACTTATCCAAATTTGATTTCGAAAAGTCCCCCAGTCTCCTTTATGTCTTAGCTTAATGGAAAACTAGCTCAAGTATAGAGTCCCTTCCCAATCCTTACCCAAATTGCCCTAGACCATACCTCACTCCTAAACTGGCCGAGACTAGCCTAGCCTAGAATTTTCAACTCCAAAATCTGGAAGTTTTCTAACCCGAAACTTGGCACAAAACGTTTACCCGTAATGACAAACCCGGTCATTACAAAAGATACCAATTTACCTATCGTTCATCCCCAAATGATCAAACCCAAAAATACAGAAAGTAAACAACAAAAAGAGCAGTACATGTATCATCAAACAAGTGAGGGTACTTGTACCACATGTCCCTCTCGATTTCCTAAGTGGCTTCCTCAACCGGATGATGCTTCTATTGAACCATTACCATACTAATCACCTTTGTCCTTAATTTCCAGACATCCCGATCAAGAATCAAAACCGATTCCTCTTTATAGCGAAGATCCTTAACAAAAATCTCCTCATCCCACTTGATGATGTAGTCCCCATCCCATGGTATCGCTTTAGCATGGATACATGGAATACCAGATGGACTCCCGACAAATTAGGCAGTAGTGCTAACTTGTAAGCCACTCACCCCACTATCTCAAGAACTTCCAATGGTCTGATGAACCGAGGACTGAGCTTGCGCTACTTATCAAAACGCATAACTCCCTTCATTAGGGACACTTTCAATAATACCTGTTCACCAACCTGGAACTCTATGTCCCAGACCTTGCAATCAGCATATTCTGTCTGCCTGCTTTGGTAAGCTATTAACTTGGTCTGAATTCCCCTTACCTTTTCTTGCACCTCCCTTACCAAGTCTATGCCCAGCGGCTTTACATCGTCTTCCTCAAACCACCCAATCGGTGATCTACAACCTCTCCCATACAATGCCTCGAATGGTGCCATGTCAATACTAGAGTGGTAGCTGTTGTTGTATGAGAATTCACACAATGGTAAGAACTGGTCCCAACGACCCCCGAAGTCAATCACACATATTCTCAGCATGTCCTCCAACACTTGGATCGTCCTATCTGACTGACCATCAGTCTGAGGATGGAAGGTTGTACTAAAAGTGAGTTGTGTATCCAACTCTTCATGCAACTTACCCCAGAACTTAGAGGTCAACTGGGTACCCCTGTTTGAAATGATGGACAGTGGTACTCCATGCAATCTCACAATCTCCTTCACGTAGATATTAGCCAATTGCTGTGAATTGTAGTCTACCTTGACCGAAATAAAATGAGCTGACTTGGTCTGCCTGTCAACAATGACCCAAATTGAGTCATACTTCCCTAAGGTCTTGGGAAGACCCACCACGAAATCCATGGCTATTTTCTCCCACTTCCACTCTAGAATGGGTATTCTCTGAAGTAGTCATGCAGGTCTCTGGTACTCATACTTTATGTGCTGGCAATTCTGACACTTGGACACAAAATCAGCTATGTCCCTCTTCATTCCGGGCCACCAGTAAAGCTGTCTCAATTTTTTGTACATTTTAGTCACACCCAGATAAATTGAGTACCGCGAACCATGAGCTTCTGCCAAAATATTCGGTATTATATCATCAACCCGTGGAAGACAAATCCTCCCACTAAAATTTAATAACCCGTCAGCGTCCAACGTGGCATCCCTGGATTCCACAGATATTACCTTACCTCATAGCTTATTCAGTTGCGGATCCTGAAACTTATTGGCTTTTATATCCTCTATGAAATTGGCTTTAACCTTAACACTTGACAATACCCCACCTCATTCTGAAATATCCAAGTGCATGAACTTGGA
>QJPP01005394.1:0-19083 GCA_003996215.1 Jaltomata sinuosa | reverse complement strand
GGGTAAGAGTTCACGTAACGTCTTAAGAAGGTGTTTAAGGCACTTAATTTCACTAACTAATTTTTGAAAGAGTTGAGATCATGAAAAATATTTGAGATTTATTATGAAGAAAAATGATTCAAGAAATATGCTATCACCCAATTCAAGGCAAAAAATAGTTTATTTAGCTAAAGAAAATTCATTCTTAGAAAAGATTTGAATTTAAGAAAATTTAGCTTTATAAGAAAAGATTTGAACAATTTTTTATTCTCTTTTCAATTAAGAGTAAAAATAAAGGATTGCAATTTGTATAAAACAAATATTATTCAAAGAAAACGGAATGATCAAAATCAAAATTTAAAAAATTACTTTTTGAACAAAGATCTTAAAGAACTCATGTTGTTTATTCATGCAACTAACACAACCTATTCTTAAAAGAAGATTCATTGTTTGACTAATTTGAAAGAAATAATAATTAAAGAATCCATTCCACTTATTTGAAAAAATTAACTAACATGATGGAAAATATTATTACAATATTCAAGGATTATCTTAATCTTAGACTAACACCCAAATGAGGAAAAGAAAGCATTTTTGTTCGAAAAACCCATTTTTAGGTTAGTTAACACAAAGTCCATTTCGTAACCGAAACTCAAATTGATTTCGAGATTTGAAAAAAAAAACATTGCGATGAATAAGCAAGGATAAAACTTAAAATAACGATCTATTTAGGTTAATTAAAAGAGTTAGTCAATACAAATAAGTCAAATAAATACATAAAAATAAATAAGAGTTGAGGTTTGGGCCTCTGTTTTGGCCCAATTGAATTTTCCAGCTTTTGGACTCAATTTTGTGGACTTTAGTGCATTTTTGTGCTTGTCTATCAGCAACGTATATTAGTGATATACGAGTTCTTTCCTTGCTATTTCCTGGGTAAATCAATCCCTATTTTGACTTCCAAAATCATGTCCCCGACTTTGCCCTATTTTCTTCTTCTTGCAACTTGCATACTAGCTTCCTCTAATTTATATCACTGTATATCAGTACACTTTGGACTTGATTCGAGAGGTTGAGGATTAGTCTCCAACGAGAATGCAATGCAAAGAGTCCAAATGGACTCGAGGAAAGGTGTTCATGCATAAAAATGAAAAGTAAATGATTAGTATTCGCGCTAGGCAGCACTAAATCAGTCAAGCATACGAGAGGAAATAACATAATCACAAACAATGAAAGCTGAAACTTAGCAAATTGATTACGCAATTATGTTTAAACCAGGTAATGATCTGATCTTGATATCTAGAATAAAACAAGCGGATAGGTATATTTCCCATAAATAGTACAAATTCCTCTCATTTGATCGAGCCTAAACATTAACTCATGAATTGAGGGGAAAAGGAGCTTTCACATAAAAAGGGAACATATATATTTGAAGGTCGCAGGCTACACAAAGGAAATACGTCCATCGCAAACACACATCTTATTGTATTTCTGAGCAGGTTTTTATCCTATTGAGAGCAAAGATATACGATAAGCATTCAAAACAGGCGGGGAAGGGCAAGGCCATGACAAGCAAAATGAAACATCCACAAATAGGATCAAATAAACATTGTCCTATTACTTTAACGAATGAAAACCATTAAGCTTAACAATAGAAAACTGTATACACAGTGGGTGTCCTGTATACTCAAGCTAACAATTAACTATTGCTTGGTTTGATTAATATATGAGTTCTTCATCAAATTTCTATCTTGACTTACCATAACTTCCTTTAGGACATATGCGCAACAAACAAATGACTGGAAAAGGGGAAGGGAAGATAACACTTGTTCTCATAGCAAGCAGATTTATCATGTTATATTAAAACCAACACAAATAACAAACCAAACTTTCGAATCAATTTCCATCTGGAAAATAGAGGGATAACCCAAGGAACAGTCTTTACCTTTGTTCCATTAGCTTTGAATTGGGAACTATGAGAGTATGTGGAGTTTGTTAACCATGTCTCATGATGAAACAACAAGAAATCACAATTTTAGTCATGCTTCGAAAATCTCTTTGGCATTAACTTGAAGAGTTATTTTAGGACATTGGTTCTCAAATCCTCACATGGTATGGGAAGCCATGAAGAATATAGAACAACATAATCCATCATTAGTCAGCTATTTTCACTATTGAATTTTCACAGAAACAAGAAAAAATAAACAAACAAACCAGAAAAATAGTAACAACAAAACATCATAACCAACACATAAGTCGTGAAAACAGGGTAGGCATTTAATCATCTGAAAACTGAAAAGAGAAATTACCACATTCTAAAATGTTTTTCTTAAGCCATCAATCATCACAAGAAGAGTATGAGGAGCATCAGGTCTTTAGGAGCACCTAGGAGAAACCAATCCAGTTGGTTCAAGGTCTTCCTCGATGATCAACCATTCCCCAAAAGGCTCAACCCATCCTCTCAATTTCACAACCCAAAAATAGTATTCAAACAACAAATTAAATTGAAACCAAATTGAAATAGACAAACCACAATGAAATCAATATATGAGCAGAGATAAAAAGTAATAAAATAAAAGGATGTTTGTTACCTTTTCCTGGGCAGCAAGGCTGGAACAAGATGAGTTGAGATTTTTTAATGACTGTACGATAAACCAACGCTAGTAAGTTTGACACAGCATTGAAGAGAGTCAATAAAACACAAAGAAATTCAAATAAACCAGTATGTTTTTGCTTTATTTCAGCTTGAACTCTCAGGTTTCCCTAAAATTGAAGAAAAGGACTCTCCAAGATTTCCCTACCCAAAAATTAACCCTTCACAATAGAGAGTAAGGTTTTTTTAATGACCGAGTTCATCGTTATGGGTAGACTTTTCGTGCCAAGTTTTGAGTCAGAAAACTTTCGGAATTGGGAGTTTAAAATTCTGAGCTAGGCTAGTCTCGGTTGGTTTTGGAGCGAGGTATGGTGTAGGGTAATTCGAGTAAGGATTAGATAACGTGTCCTATTTTGATCTAGTTTTCCATTTAGCTAAGACATAAAAGAGTCCGGGGGACTTTTCAGAATTGAATTCGGGTAAGTAGAACTCCCGGTATCGAGGTTGATGTGACGGGGTCATTCCAGAACGTCAGGAAAATGATTGTGTTGTAAAATGAACCAATTTGGTGGACTTTATGAATTTTTGTATCGTGTAAACTACCATAGCGGTTGACATATCACTGTAGCGACCTTCGCTATAGCGCAAAAATTACCCCTATAGCAGAAATCAATGTCGGTCAACACCTTCATAGAAGATGGTTCCGCTACAGCAGTACTGCTATAGCAGAGCGTGGACCGCTATAGCGGAGCAACGGAATTAGTAAACTCAAAAATGGGTTCTATAATTTCGTCTCTCCCATTCAGCCCCAAAACAGATGAGTGTTACTCTAAGAACCCTCCTAGGATGCTCCAAGGTTTGGGAGCCATGGGGAGGGGAGATTCCGGCTAAACGAATGCAAAACCACGGATTTGGTCCTGTCAATTGTCAGGGAATGCCTTCACGAAGCCAAAAACTGTATGGTGCAGCTACTTAGCATCTAGGTAGGCTAGGTTTTCTTTATTGAGTAGATTGACTCTCTTCTTTTTCTTATCATTGTATAGATTGGAAAGGAGAATCCATATCTAGGCCTTTGGGCATGGAGTCTGGAGGAGAATTATTGTGGTTGAATTGGTTAATATAGAACTGTTTGAGTGGTGATAGTGTGTTGTAACATTTCGGGTTGTTATGATTAACTGGGTTGCGTGATGATAAAATCTAAGGACTAGGGTGTCGGGAAGGTTCAGGGAATCGGGAAACTTGGGTAATTAAACCACGGGTGTAAAAGGGGATTCTCTGAAATATTGTTATAAAGAAACTGGAATATCGTAAATAGTTGAATTACCAATGTTAGAGAGGCCTCTCCCCTTGTTTTATTTTGGTCCTAGGAGGAGGGACAAAAATGGGTCTATCTACTAGCATGTGTTAAGGGGTGAATAGGGCTTAGTCTTCGAACGGGATTTAAGGGTGAGTTTATGTACCCGGAATGGGGGTAGGTGATAGTTATTGATTTTCATATGAATTGTATGTTTGTATGCTGCTACTTAAGTATTGTATGAGTTGCATGCTTAAGGAATAGTTATGAATGTCTAAATGTCCGGTAATCAGTCTTGTGAAATGAACTTGTTTTGTTTTCTTGTTGGTTTACAAGTATGTTATTCATTGGTTGTGATTGATTGGACTTGATGTGACATTTGGTTGGCTCAGGTACCACGCCTGGTATGGGTATACTAATGGTTGGATCGGGTACCACCCCTGGTACGGGTATACTAACAGTTGGCTTGGGTACCACGCCTGGTATGGGAATTCATAATGGTTGGCTCGGGTGGTACGCCTGGTACGGGTTATGTTATTTGCATTGTTGTATCCTTTTGATGGTTTAATGAGTGGAACGGATTGTATATTGTTGAAATGTGATTGTTGCATATGGCCCATGATAGACAAGGTAATCATATTTGTATATGACGTTGGTCCTGGGGTGGATCGGGCATCGCATGTTAATACTTATGTATGTGTGTAGGGATCCTTGATTGGTCCGGGTAATGAAAAAGGGTAAATGTCATATATATTATTGTTGTTGAATGATTGTTGAACCTGTTTCATGTGGTTGATAAGTTTAAAAGGAAGACTGAGAGTCTTGAATTATATTGTTACGGGTCTAATTGTTACTTATTATTCTTCACCTGTTGGGTTCCTGAGAGGGCCGGGAGTTATTATCATTTGGCATATAGTTGGTCCTTGAAGGGTCGGGTTAGTATGCTTAAGTGACAAGGTGGTTCTTTTGTGAACCAGGGTCGCATATTATTGGCATAGATGATGTCCCAGGGATCCTTGTTTTGTCCGGGTTATGTAAAAAGGATATGTGTTTATTATCACTAAGAATTGTCAATGTCGGTTAGACTTGTTACGTACGGTTGATAATCTAAGGAGGAGACTTGGAGTCAGGTTATAATGTTGGTTGTGGTTACTTGTCAAGTATGGACCTGGGGGTCATTTGGATGGTTTGTACTAGTAACTGTCGATACAACGGGTGCGGTCACCGTCACTAAGTAGTGGGGTTTACTCTGGATTGTTGAGTCATAGTGGTTTACTTGGGTAAGAAAATGGTAGTCCGGGTATGGACATAGATGTTGGAAGTGGTTAAGGTGACTTGTAAAGTCTAAGGGTTAGTGTGACTTGGGAAGTCTAGGTGAGAAGTGTGACTTGGGAAGTCTAGGTGACAAGTGTGACTTGGGAAGTCTAGATGATAAGTTTGACTTGGGAAGTCTAGGTGTCAAGGTGACTTGGGAAGTTTAGGGGATAGGCAGGCTTGGGTTGACATTGGGTTTTGGTAAGGTGAATGTTTAAGGGTTGAGTATTGTAATTAATTATGCATTCCCTTGATTTCTTATATGATGGTATGAGTGGATTCAGGTCGACCGATGATGCCTACTAGTATGTGTGTACTGATTTTACTCTTGCTATATCTTTTTGGGTATAGTCTGGTTGCAGGATTGATGATGTTTCATAGGTACACGATAAAGGAAATCTCCAGCAGCTCCTACTTCTTGCTTCTAGGGTGAGAGTTGTGTCTTCTTTTATCTTAGTATCACTCTTGTAGTAGCTCTTGTACCGGCTTAGACTAGGTTCTAGGGAGGGTTGTTATAAAATTTTAACGGTTTATTCTTTCAATATTGTAAAGGATGTTTCTTGTATTTCAAAAAGGTTTATTTCATGGTTTTACTTCTTTTTCAGCATTTCTTGTTGGTTCGGGTGGTAAGGGTTCTCCTATCTAGGTGGAATAAAGTAGGTTCTCGCATGGCCCGGTAGTTAGGTCGTGACAGGTTTATATAGGGGGAAATTAGGGTTCCAACAGATGGAAATGGGGTGGGGGGATTTGGGATTTTCGGATAAGGGTTGGGGGTTTTCATTTTTGAAATCCCAATCCACAAGATGAGGGCACGTATGTACTCGTCCAGTACGAATTTGATCATAAACCGATGATTTAGGGGGTTGATGAATGTTGAGGACACCTGAAACTTTTGGGTTGTTCTAGAACATGAACAACTCACCCCTTTTCGTACAATTAAACGAAAAGAGTAAACAGAGGTGTGATGATTTCTAGAATTTTGAAGTGGTTTGGTGGAGTTGAGGCAGCAATTGCTTGGTAGCAAGTTTTGGATGGTATTATACTGGGTGTTGTTGTTGTCTTTTGTGGAAGAGACGACAAAGAGAGAGAGAGTTAGGGATCGTTTGGTTGTCTGTGTTTGTGTGAGGAGAAAACGAATAGTATTAAGGGGTATTGGGGTTATGGGCTGGGTCAGGAGAATTTATGGAGTGGGGCGGATATGGGTTGATAGTTAATTTGGCCCAACTGTTGGGTGATGATAAAGGGGTTAACAGATGGCTGATGATAAAGGGGTTAAAGGTTTTTAAGACTTGGCCACATGTTGCGAAATATGGCCACTTTGAATTTAGGAGATAGCCAATTTAGCCATAATTCGGCTATAATTGATATGATTTTGAGGAGTTAAGCTAGAATTGAAATACAGACGAACTAATTAAAATCAATTGTTGAGCTTGTTCAGTTTAAACGATTTGAAATAGTTATTATGTTTAAAGCACAATTGCCTCATTTAAAAATTATGAAAATAATTATTTAATTAATCTCTAATTTAAAATTAATTTTGAGGAAATTAAACATTTTCAATTTTAAAAGGATTCTCTCATGAAATTAAACTTTAAAATAGTTTCGTAAGTAAACTTATATAGATTTCACATAATTAAATATGAAAATATAAATTCTTAGCCAAAACTATTGTAAAGATGATTTGGAAAATATTTTACCCCTTTTACAAAACAATTATTTCAGAAACTGTTTAAAATTTGAAAAAGGCTCAAGATTAATTTGTAATGTGGAGGGTAAAAATTGGGTGCCAACAACGTCGCTTTAAAAATGACGGACAGAGATGCAACACAAATTTTTTTTCTTCATAAAAGTGACGTTGTTCGTCTCTTTGTTCTTGAGCATGAAGAACAAAACGACGGACAGGGACTCAATTGTCCATCACTTTTCTGAAAAGATTTAATTGATTTTTTCAGAAAAGTGATGCTGTCCGTCGCTTTTTCTGAATTATTTTTAAAAAATTCCAGAAAAGCGACGGTTAAAAGAGTCCATGTCCTTCAGTTTTTAAATTTTTTTAAAAGAATTCTAGAAAAGCGACGGACAAAAGAGTCCCTGTCTGTCGCTTTTCTGCATTATTTCCAGATGCAGAAACCTACATTTTCAATATGCACCACCTGCCATTTTACAAAACTAATTCAAATACAATCCAAATCAATATTAATTGCTACCACAATATTCATTAAGCTACTACAACATAAACAAGAAACTAAATATGAAGTAGAACATTCATTAAACACATAAAAGATCAACCAAAAGGACCTACAAAGTGTTTCAAAACTTAAAAGAAGTTCAAGATTATGAATAAAGTTCCAAAATATAAATCCAAGATAAAAGAAGTTGATTTAGGGTTTGTTTAAACTACAACAACATGGATTTTGATAAGTTGCAAAAGATTTGAAAAAAGAGTCATGATTGCAATTAAATTGCCTCAATCAAATTCACAAGTTCCTTATTATTCACAACTTTTCACAAGTTACACAACTTCCACATTATTCCAATAAATTACTCTCTAATTTTATCTCTTAGTACTTTAATTTCAACTCCAAATTTTCATTTCCCTAACAACAACACTTATACACTCAAAAATTCACATAACTTAGCACAACTTTCGTATTATTCCAACCGAACCAAAACACATTTACAAGCAAATTCGCAAGTTACTTCTCATTCACATCTTTCAACAAGCTTACACAAATTTCTCATTATTTCTACTAAACTAAAAATTTATCAATCCGATTGGATTTTGAAAGTGTTTTCTCCATGAAAAATCACCTAATACAATATATTCACTAATCACTTACTAATTTCACCTCTTACTACTTTAATTTGAACTTCAAATTCTAACAATAACACTTACATACACTCAAATTATCACATAACTCACACAATTTTCACACTATTCCAACTAAACCAAAACACATTCACAAGTTACTTCTCATTCACAACTTTTCACAAGCTTACACGAATTTCTCATTATTCTAACTAAACTAAAAATATATCAATCCGGTAGAATTTTGAAGTATTTTTTCTCCATAAAAAATCACCTAATACAATATCTTCACAAATTACACTACTTTCACCTCTTAATACTTCAATTTGAACAACAAATCCTCATTTTTCTAACAATAACACTTACATACACTAAAATTACCTCATAACTCACACAACTTTCACACTATTCCAACTAAATCAAAACACATTCACAATTACTTCTCATTCATAACTTTTCACAAGCTTACACAAATTTCTCATTATTCTAACTAAACTAAAAAAAAATTCAATCCGATAGAATTTTATAAGTATTTTTTCTCCATGAATAATTACCTAATACAATATCTTCACAAATTACACTACTTTCACCTCTTAATACTTCAATTTGAACTACAAATCCTCATTTTTTTCTAACAATAACACTTACATTCACTCAAATTACCACATAACTCACACAACTTTCACACTATTCCAACTAAATCAAAACACATTCACAAGTTACTTCTCATTCATAATTTTTCACAAGCTTACACGAATTTCTCATTATTCCAACTACACTAAAAATTTATCAATCCGGTTGAATTTTAAAAGTATTTTTTCTCCATGAAAAATCGTCTAATACAATATTTTCACAAATTACACTACTTTCACCTCTTAATACTTCAATTTGAACTTCAAATTCTTGTTTTCCTAACAATAACACTTGCATACACTCAAATTTTTACATAACTCACACAACCTTCACACTATTCCAACTAAATCAAAACACATTCACAAGTTACTTGTCATTCACAACTTTTTACAAGCTTATCTGAATTTCTCATTATTCTAACTAAACTGAAAATTTATCAATCAGTTAAATATTGAAGTATTTTTTCTCCATAAAAAATTACCAAATACAATATGTCCATAAATTACTCACCAATTTCACCTCTTAATACTTCAATTTGAACTTCAAATCCTCATTTTCCTAACAATAACAATTACATACACTCAATTTTTCACATAACTTACAAGACTAACATAAACTTAGGTTCACAAGACTAACCTAAACTGAGGTTCACAAGACTAACCTAAACTAGCAAACATTATTCAAGGTTCAAAAACTAACAATGTAACAAACTAACACTAACAAAAATTAATAACTAATAGCAAAATAATAATAAAACATTAATCAAAAAACTAAGATTCATATAACAATCGATTAAAGATTGAAAAACTAACACTAACCTAAAGTGAAAACTAATACCCAAAACATCTAACTTTAACCTAAATTTAAAATTAATAGCAAGCATTAACCTAAATTAAGGTTCACAAGACTAACCTAAACTAAGTTTCACAAGACTAACCTAAACTAGAAAGCATTATTCAAGGTTCACAAACTAACATTAATGTAATAAACTAACACTAACCTAAACAGATAACTAATAGCTTAAAAATATTAACATTACGTAAATTTGAAACTGTCACGGCCCAATTTATTGGTCATGATGGCACCTACAACTCCCGGTAGGTGAACCAATCCCCGTAGCCCAGGACAGTTGGTAATGAGCTACTATCTAACAAATAAGGGAACAAGACGAAGAGAATAGATAAAAGGGATATAAATATATACATATGCGGAAACAAAACCAAACCCCAAGACCTGGTATCATAGTATAGAGCCACAACTACATACATGGAGTGCAAACGATCCAAAACAATATATACAGATGTCTCTGAGTGGTAATAGAGTACATAAAGCAAAAGATAAACTAAAGCTAAGCTCCGATCGCCAAGAGCTCACCGTCAGTCTGAAGTAGTCCCCAACAGATCTCCGAGCACGAATCACAGCGATCTAACGGCGATGGCCCACGCTAGGATCTGCACCCAAAGATGCAGGGGGTAGGGTGAGCACCAAATTCGAAGCATAAGGTACCCAGTAGGTATCATAGGCCGACTAGCCACATATAAGATAAAATTGTAGTAACAGACAGAATAGAAGCAAGTAGTCACAGAAATCAACGAAAGGTACACATGAACTAGCCCAGAGGCCCAGAGGGAAATCAACAGAACCACATGTGAGGCTAGCAAGCAAAATATATACACCATAGGCACAGGTGAAAGTAAGAGACAACGCACCTGGGCTCCTTGCAAAAATAGTGTATACATAATATGTTTACGAAATGGATGGTATACCGGTAACCTCAAGTGTAAGAAGAGGGAAAGAGTAATGATAGGCATGCTCAGAGACATGAATCAAACTCAACCAATCATATCAATCTCAAATCCAGAAACTAACAGTCTAGCAGTAACCAATTCCATACTTAACCGTAACAGGGAACAATTCTGTAAGTAAATAGCAAGAGTCTACCTACAGTCCCCCGGCCGCCCATATAACCGAGGAACACAAACAAGTGAAAACAAACCCTCCGGCATCCCATACTACCGGAGCGTACAATCAACAAACAAGGGTGGCGCCTCAAACAATGAATGATAAGATGCATGAATATCTCAAGTGAAATGGTATCTCTGTATGTACCTCCTCTGGTGCCGATCCGGCCCAGCAGGTAGGTTCCATGGAAGGACACTGCCCGTATACCTCTACTCCACCGTATACCCCTCCTTCGGCACACGCAGCCCGAAGCCCCATGCCCAGATGGCAAGGCCCATGGAGGTCCCTAACCCCATACTAAAACTCAGCATCAAGCATGTCATCCGGAAGCAAGTCCGGGTTCAAGATAGAGACCCAGTCTCGAATATGCATGCCCAGACCCTGTCTAGGACTAAAGTAGTAGGAAAATATCTCAAAAACCCCTCCAAGGGTGCCCGGGCATAACCGGGTCTAAACAGTAGAAAGTCATCTCAGGTGCTCGGTCCGACCGAGGCTAAAAATCATCCCAAGTAGCAAGAAAACTCAACTAGCACCCCGGCCCTGCCGAGTCTAGCGTTAATCGTAAAACTGGTGTTTTAAAACATAATTTTACTTTCCTTTACCCAGGAATATTCACAAGTTAAATCAAACCATTTCCAAATCATTTCCATTAAAAACAGGCTCCCGGGGCCATGTAAGGTTAGAAAATAGTGCCAGTAGGCCCGAAGCCAAAACCATAGTAAAACATGGGTAAAACCTCTTTATATGCATGGAAATGGTATGATCACACACAAATAGCTTCTCAGCAGCTCACAATCAACCTATCGACCCTGCACAGGCCCACAGCTACTCAGCAAGCATAACCAGCCTAGAAGGATAATTCTATGCCCGGGACTCGCGGACATTCCCAAAATCCCACCTTCTATGTTCCAGAGTCAACAAGGCCTCACAAGACCACAAGGGTAAATAAAATATATCGGCAAGTACTACAAACAACGGAGGAACAAAAGTAGGCGGACATGAATAAAGCGGTCGAGGTCTGTGGTACCAACCTAATAATCCAACCCAAGGATGCCCATTAATACAATTTTATCCTATATATGCAGAGTTTAGGGAAAATAAACCATAACCTACCTGTCTTTCGATGACAAGCTCGAACCTCTCCGAAAAGAAGCTCAGAAACAAAATCAAACTTGAACTCGGGCTTGAATAACTTGAGGTCGAAAATTGATTTTCTTTCGGTGACCAAATATCACACCACCAGTAGAATGTTTCTCCTGCTAAATTGGTCTTCGACTGAATGCGTATAGTAGCTATGTATGTTCAGCTTATGCATATATAAAGAAGGAAAGATCACTGGTGCCTATTCAATTGCCCAAGGATTATCAACAATGCTCCTAAAATAATATCTCACTACCTACCTACATAATACATATTATATATACCTATTTTAGTACAGCAACAATGATCTTTACTACATTAATTAATGTATGCCACTAATCACTTAGACATGTATTAGACACCTAGCAGCTACAATATGTTGGCTGCTTTGCCTCACCTCCACGTGTTGTGGAGGTGGCAACATTTTAATATTTCCAGCCCGTTATGTATGTCGGGTATTGAATAAATTCGTGGTAAAATAAATATAACTTTTTGAATATATCATAATTCATAGAAAATTATTTCAAGTAAAACCTACTATATTATAATAATAATTTTTAACACAACTAATTTACTATCTCCGTTAAAATATTACAATGTGTAAAAACCTTATAAAATAAATACATATACAATTATATCGTAACAAAAATATTTTCCATAAACCTTTAAAATATTTTAAAAAGGTAATAATAATATAACTTTTTACCAAATTCAACTTTCAAATAAAATATTTTCAAATACACGCGATGTTAATAATTTCTCAAACTTAGGCTCGCAACTCACCAACGCACGATTTTGATACTCAAGAACTCTCTTGGAATCCTCCCTTATGTTTTCTCACTGTTTCAGAACTAAAATGGCGTTTTAAAACGTGAAGTTGAGGCTTTAAATCGGTTTTGACCCGACCCTGTTCGCGACCCGGTTTCTGCCAGACAGTCCGCGGTAAAACAGTCATAACTTTTTACTCCGAGATCAGTTGGACGTGAGGTTTTGTGCGTTGGAAACTAGACTCGTAGAACTTCGATTTGGTATTTGGGGGGACTTGTAACTCTTTATATATTGAGAGAAAAGCCCTGAGACATTTTACCCAAAGTTCAGAAAATTTATTAAAGGAACTTACGATAACTTTTGCCGACTTACTTGTCTTCAAAACTTATCATACGACCAAACAAATGGACCCGACACCGAAATACCGGTCCTGACAAGCCTTAAGTGACTTGGGGCCGCTATAAACAAGCTCTAACGGTTCAAGGAAAACGTATACATGGAAATAATCGGAAGGGTCATTACATCATCCACTACTAAAAAGGACTTTCGTCCTCAAAAGTCAAGGTCAAGGGGGTACCTGAAGGCTCAAACAGCTGCGGATACTAAGCCCGCATATCTCTCTTGGTCTCCCAGGTAGCCTCCTCAGCTGGACGGTGCCTCCACTGAACCTTAACAACCAGGATCTCTCGAGACCTCAATCTCCTGACATCTCTGGCCAAAATAGCTGCCGGCTCCTCAACAAAGGCTAAACCCTCACCCAACTGAACTGAATCCCACTGCAACACATGAGACTCATTTGGGACATACCGACGCAACATCGAAACATGAAATACAAGATGTATAGCTAAAAACATCGGAGGTAAGGCTAACTGATACGCAACGCTACCAACCCTCTGAAGAATCTCAAATGGCTCAATGTACCTGGGGCTAAGCTTACCCCGCCTACCAAATCTCATCACGCCCTTCATAGGAGATACACGGAGAAACACCAAGTCACCGACACTAAACTCCAAGGCACGAAGCCTACGATCAGCATAACTCTTCTGCCTGCTCTGAGCTGCCCGAAGTCTGTCCTGAATCGCTCGGACTCGGTCTAAGGAATCTCGAAGCAAATCTGTGCTCTGTGGCCTAGATTCAGAACCATCAAACCAACCAATCGGCGATCTGCAACGCCTACCATACAAGGCCTCAAAAAGTTCCATGCCAATGCTCGAATAGAAGCTGTTATTATAAGCAAACTCTGCCAAGGGAACAAATTGATCCCAAGAACCTCCAAAGTCAAGAACACAGGCCCAAAGCATGTCCTCCAGAATCTGAATGGTCCTCTTGGACTGGCCATCTGTCTGAGGGTGGAAAGCGGTACTAAGATGAACCTCTGTACCCAAATCTCGCTTAATAGCCCTCCAGAACTGAGATGTGAACTGAGTGCCGCGGTCTGAAATGATAGAAGCTGGGACCCCATGCAACCGAACAATCTCACGAAGGTAGATCTGAGCTAACCTTTCTGCGCCATAAGAAGTCTGAACCGGCAAGAAATGTGTTGACTTAGTCAGCCTATCAACAATCACCCATATGGAATCAAACCAATGAGAAGTACGAGGCAACCCAACAACAAAGTCCATAGTAATCCCTTCCCACTTCCACTCAGGAATGGGAAGTCGCTGCATCAAACCACCAGGTCTCATGTGCTCGAACTTAACCTGCTGACAGTTCAAGCACCGAGATATGAACTCTGCCATATATACCGCTTCATACCACTCCACCAGTAAAGCTGTCTCAAGTCTCTATACATCTTTGTTGTGCCAGGGTGAATGGAGTATCGAGTACAATGTGCCTCATGAAGTATCAACTAAATCAAATCACTAATCTTCGGAACACAAAGGCGACTATCAAACCTCAGAACCCAATCTGAATCTAGAGTATCCTGGCTGGTCTCACCCTGAACAACCCGACCACGAAGGTCACACAACTGCTGATCCTCAAACTGACGGCTCTGAATCTGATCAATCAAAGTAGAACGAACCTCAACACTAGCGAGAACTCTGCTAGGATCCGACAAGTCAAGCCTAACCAAACGGGTAGCCAAGGACTGGATGTCCCAGGCCAACGGTCGCTCTGAAACTGAAAGAGAAGCTAGGCTACCCATACTCACTTCACTGCATTCCGGCTCAAGGCATCCGCTACCACGTTTGCCTTTCCCCAGATGATACAGAATAGTGAAGTCATAGTCCTTTAGTAACTCGACCCATCTCCTCTGTCTCGAGTTCAACTCTCGCTGACTCGTGATATACTGAAGACTACGGTGATCGGTGAAGATCTCACAGTGAACTCCATATAGGTAATGCCTCCAGATCTTGAGCGCGAAAACTACCGCCGCCAACTCTAAGTCATGAGTGGGGTAGTTGCGCTCGTGAACCTTCAGCTGCCTCGACGCATATGCTATTACTCGACCCTGCTGCATCAACACACAACCAAGACAAACCCCAGAAGCATCACAATACACGGAGAAGCTCTGACCCTCAACCGGCAAAGTCAAAACTGGAGCTGAAGTCAATAAGGCCTTAAGCCTCTGGAAGCTATCCTCACACTGATCTGACCACTGAAATGGGACATCCTTCCTAGTCAGCATAGTCAAGGGTGCTTCTATGGAAGAGAATCCCTCAACGAACTGTCGGTAGTAACCTGCTAACCCAATAAAGCTGCGGACCTGAGTAGCAGTAGTAAGTCTAGGCCAATCACAAACCGCAGAAATCTTTCCCGGGTCAACCCTAATAGCATCCTTAGACACCACGTGTTCTAGGAATGCAACTGACTCAATCCAAAACTCACACTTTGAGAACTTGGCATAAAGCCGATGATCTCTCAAAGTCTAGAGTATAACCCTCAAGTGCTGCTCATGCTCATCTCTACTATGTGAGTATACCAAGATGTCGTCTATAAAAACTATCACAAATGAGTCCAAATACGGGCCAAGAACCCTGTGCATCAAGTTCATAAAGGCTGCGGGGGCATTAGTCAACCCAAAAGACATCACCAGGAACTCATAATGGCCATAACGTGTCCTGAATGCTGTCTTAGGGATGTCCTCCGCCCTAATCCTCAACTGATGGTAGCCAGACCTCAAATCAATCTTCGAAAACACGACTGAACCCTGAAGGTGGTCAAATAAGTCATCAATCCTCGGCATCGGATACCTATTCTTCACTGTCACCCTATTCAGCTGCCGATAATCAATACACATGCGCATCGACCCATCCTTCTTCTTCACGAAGAGAATAGGAGCACACCAAGGTGACACACTAGGTCTAATAAACCCCTTAGCTAACAGATCCTGGAGCTACTCCTTAAGCTCCCTCAACTCAGCAGGAGCCATACGGTAAGGAGAAATAGAAATAGGCCTAGTGCCCGGCTCTATCTCAATAGCGAAATCAATATCTCTCTCAGGTGGAAGGCCTGGCAGGTCGATAGGAAACACATCGAGGAAGTCTCTTACCACAGGAACAGAATCAGGAGAAGTGGGGTTAGCACTAACATCTCGGACATATGCTAGATAAGCTAAACACCCACGGGAAATCAACTTCCTAGCTCGAAGACAAGAGATGATCCCAGATGGTGCATGGCTAACAAAACCCTGCCACACAACCGGGGATACACCGGGCACAGCTATGGTAAGGGTCTTGGCATAACAATCCAAAACCACACGGTGAGGGGATAACCAGTCCATGCCCAGTATCACATCAAAATCTAGCATATCAAGAATCATCAAATCACCCCAAGTCTCTGAATCACCAACAGATAACATACAGGATCTCACAATCCGATCCACTACTAAAGAATCTCCTACTGGGGTCAAAACATAAACAGGAACAGATAATGGCTCACTAGCCAACCCAAACAAGGCACAAAGTAGGCAGATACATATGAACAAGTGGATCCAGGATCAAATAAAGCCATAGAAGACTGATGGCACACAGAAATCGTACCTGTAATCACAGCATCTGAGGCCTCTGCCTCTGGTCTCCTAGGGATCGCGTAAAACTGACGACGACCTCCACCTGCCCGACCGCCATCCCTACCACCTGCTCTGCCGCGCAGAGTACAACCTCTACCCTGACGACCACCCCCTCTAGCCGGAGGCTGAACTGCTTGTAAAGGCTCGGCCAGCTGAACTGTACCCTGCTGAGGGCAATCTCTAGCAAAATAACCAATCGCACCACAAGTAAAACAAGCCCCTGACGGCCTACTCAGTCGAGATGAACCAGCGTATCCCGTATGACCACCACGACTTGATGCCCCAAAAACTGTTCCCCTCAAAGACTGGCCGCTATAGCCCTGATGGCTGCTCTGACCCTGCTCGAACTGGGTACTACCGAAAGATTGAAGGGAAGCCTGAACCGGTCGGCTGGACTGACCCTGGTACTGCTGTGGCTGATAACTCCGGCTCCACTGTACAGGACCTCTACCACCATATCTGGAACCACTGTAGATACCCTGATGCCGAGGCCTCTTATCTCTGGACCCCTGATCATATCGCTGCAAGGCCTCCTTAGTGCGGGCATAGTCTACGATAGCCTGAAATGACCGACCACTGGCGATCAATATCTCAGCTGGCTGCCTGATCTCTGGCCTCAAACCCTATACAAATTTGCAAATCCTATCTGCCTCGGTAGGAATGATCATAGCTCTGAACGGTGCTAGCTGATGAAAACGAGTCTCATACTCTGAGACAGTCGTAGACACCTGCATAAGGTGAGTAAACTGCGCCCTGCGACGCTCACGATCACTCTGAGGTAGGAACTTGGCCATAAAGGCCTCATAAAACTCAGACCAGGTCAAAGGAGGTGACGATGGTGGTCTACAAGCAACATGAGTCCTCCACCATAACTTTATTGGGCCCTCCAACTAATAGGTAGTATAACCAACCCCGTGAGTCTCCAACAAACCCAAATGATGCAACATCTCCTCACAGGTAGTAATAAAGTCATGTGGATCCTGTCCAGAAGTACCAGCAAACCTCGGAGGTGCTAACCTCAAAAACCTACCCAACGCCTTATGCTCTGACTCTGTCATAGCTGGGCGAGGATCAAGAGGTTGTGCAACGGATGGAACCGGAATGACCTCCGCACGGGGAGCCATAGTAGCAGGCTGTGCTCCTGAGCTCTGTGCACCCAGGGCTGCCCCCTGAGCGGATATCTGCGCTACCTCAGATGGCCGCTCTCCAATCATACCCAAAAGTTGTAATAGTAATCCCCGAATATCTGGAGACTGAGCTGCGGCTGGAGCTGGCACAGAAGTGGGCACTGGAGCTGGTACTGGGGCTGGTACTGGAGCTGGTGGTGGAGCTGGTGGTACCTGGGCTACCCCCTGATCCACATGCCGCTCATGCTCTATCTCCACTCTAGCAGCCCTAGCAGGTGCCACTGCTCGAGGGCGTCCTTGACCCTTAGCTGGAGTGGGAGGCTCATCTCCGCGTGATGCCGATGATCTCATACGAACAATCTGCGGGAGAATAAAGTAGAACAAATGAGATTTCCAGAAACTTCAAGGGTTCTACGCACGACACAGAAGCAATGAAAGAGTCAAATTTCCTAAAATGTCACTGTAGCCTCCCAAAGATTGAGTACGGACGTCTCCGCCCCGATCTGCAGGACTCTACTAGACATTGGCTCCTATACCGATGACACCGGTGAACCTAAAGCTCTGATACCAAGTTGTCACGACCCAATTTCTTGGTCATGATGGCACCTACAACCCCCGGTAGGTGAACCAATCCCCGTAGCCCAGGACAGTTGGTAATGGGCTACTATCTAACAAATAAGGGAACAAGACGAAGAGAATAGATAAAAGGGATATAAATATATACATATGCGGAAACTAAACCAAACCCCAAGACCTCGTATCATAGTATAGAGCCACAACTACATACATGGAGTGCAAACGATCCAAAACAATATATACAGATGTCTCTGAGTGGTAATAGAGTACATAAAGAAAAAGATAAACTAAAGCTAAGCTCCGATCGTCAAGAGCTCACCCTCAGTCTGAAGTAGTCCCCAACAGATCTCCGAGCACGAATCACAGCGATCTAACGGCGATGGCCCACGCTAGGATCTGCACCAAAAGATGCAGGGGGTAGGGTAAGCACCAAATGTGAAGCATAAGGTACCCAGTAGGTATCATAGGCCGACTGGGCTTATATAAGATAAAAGTGTAGTAACAGACAGAATAGAAGCAAGTGGTCACAGAAATCAACGAAAGTTACACATGAACTAGCCCAGAGGGAAATAAACAGAACCACATGTGAGGCTAGCAAGCAAAATATATACACCATAGGCACAGGTGAAAGTAAGAGACAACGCACCTGGGGTCTTTGCAGAAACAGTGTTTACATAATAAGTTTACGAAATGGACGGTATACCGGTAACCTCAAGCGTAAGAAGAGGGAAAGAGTAATGATAGGCATGCTTAGAGACATGAATCAAACTCAACCAATCATATCAATCTCAAATCCAGAAACTAACAGTCTAGCAGTAACCAATTCCATACTTAATCGTAACAGGGAACAATTCTGTAAGTAAATAGCAAGAGTCTACCTAC
>QJPP01005393.1:0-51098 GCA_003996215.1 Jaltomata sinuosa | reverse complement strand
ACCCCAGTAGGAGATTCTTTAGTAGTGGATCGAATTGTGAGATCTTGTATGTTATCTGTTGGTGATTCAGAGACTTGGGGTGATTTGATGATTCTTGATATGCTAGATTTTGATGTGATACTGGGCATGGACTGGTTATCCCCTCATCGTGTGGTTTTGGATTGTTATGCCAAGACCATTACCATAGCCGTGCCCGGTGTATCCCCGGTTGTGTGGCAGGGTTCGGTTAGCCATGCACCATCTGGGATCATCTTTTGTCTTCGAGCTAGAAAGTTGATCTCCCGTGGGTGTTTAGCTTATCTAGCATATGTCCGAGATGTTAGTGCTGACCCTACTTCTCCCGAGTCTGTTCCTGTGGTTAGAGACTTCCTCGATGTGTTTCCTACTTGACCTGACCAGGTGCCTTTACCACCTGAGAGAGATATTGATTTTGCTATTGAGTTGGAGCCGGGCACTAGACCTATTTCTATTTCTCCTTACCGTATGGCTCCTGCTGAGTTGAGGGAGATTAAGGAGCAGCTCCAGGATCTGTTAGCTAAGAGGTTTATTAGACCTAGTGTGTCACCTTGGGGTGCTCCTGTTCTCTTCGTGAAGAAGAAGGATGGGTCGATGCGCATGTGTATTGATTATCGGCAGCTGAATAGGGTGACAGTGAAGAATAGGTATCCGATGCCGAGGATTGATGATTTGTTTGACCAGCTTCAGGGTTCAGTCATGTTTTCGAAGATTGATTTGAGGTCTAGCTACCATCAGTTGAGGATTAGGGCGGAGGACATCCCTAAGACAGCATTCAGGACACGTTATGGCCATTATGAGTTCCTGGTGATGTCTTTTGGGTTGACTAATGCCCCCGCAACCTTTATGAACTTGATGCACAGGGTTCTTGGCCCATATTTGGACTCATTTGTGATAGTTTTTATAGACGACATCTTGGTATACTCGCTTAGTAAAGATGAGCATGAGCAGTACTTGAGGGTTATACTCCAGACTTTGAGAGATCATCGGCTTTATGCCAAGTTCTCAAAGTGCGAGTTTTGGCTTGAGTCCATTGCATTCCTAGGGCACGTGGTGTCTAAGGATGGGATTAGGGTTGACCCAGGAAAGATTTCTGCGGTTTGTGATTGGCCTAGACTTACTACTGCTACTGAGGTCCGCAGCTTTATTGGGTTAGCAGGTTACTACAGATGGTTCGTTGAGGGATTTTCCTCCATAGCAGCACCCTTGACTATGCTGACTAGGAAGGATGTCCCATTTCAGTGGTCGGATCAGTGTGAGGATAGCTTCCAGAGGCTTAAGGCCTTATTGACTTCAGCTGCAGTTTTGACTTTGCCGGTTGAGGGTCAGAGCTTCTCCGTGTACTGTGATGCTTCTGGGGTTGGTCTTGGTTGTGTGTTGATGCAGCAGGGTCGAGTAATAGCATATGCAACGATGCAGCTGAAGGTTCACGAGCGCAACTACCCCACTCATGACTTAGAGTTGGCGGCGGTAGTTTTCGCGCTCAAGATCTGGAGGCATTACCTATGTGGAGTTCACTGTGAAATCTTCACCGATCACCGTAGTGTTCAGTATATCACGAGTCAGTGAGAGTTGAACTCGAGACAGAGGAGATGGGTCGAGTTACTGAAGGACTATGACTTCACTATTTTGTATCATCCGGGCAAGGCAAACGTGGTAGCGGATGCCTTGAGTCGGAAGACAGTGAGTATGGGTAGCCTAGCTTCTCTTTTAGTTTCAGAGCGACCGTTGGCCTTGGACATCCAGTCCTTGGCTAACCGTTTGGTTAGGGTTGACTTGTCGGATCCTAGCAGAGTTCTCGCCAGTGTTGAGGTTCGTTCTACTTTGATTAATCAGATTCAGAGCCGTCAGTTTGAGGATCAGCAGTTATGTGACCTTCGTGATCGGGTTGTTCAGGGTGAGACCAGTCGGGCTACTCTAGATTCAGATGGGGTTCTGAGGTTTGATAGTCGCCTTTGTGTTCCGAGGATTAGTGATTTGATTCAGTTGATACTTCATAAGGCACATTGTACTAGATACTCCATTCACCCTGGCACAGAAAAGATGTACAGAGACTTGAGACAGCTTTACTGGTGGAGTGGTATGAAGCGGGATATAGCAGAGTTTGTATCTCAGTGCTTGAACTGTCAACAGGTTAAGTTTGAGCACATGAGACCTGGTGGTTTGATGCAGTGACTTCCCATTCCTGAGTGGAAGTGTGAAGGGATTACTATGGACTTCGTTGTTGGTTTGCCTCGTACTTCTCATGGGTTTGATTCCATATGGGTGATTGTTGATAGGCTGACTAAGTTAGCACATTTCTTGCCGGTTCAGACTTCTTATGGCGCAGAGAGGTTAGCTCAGATCTACCTTTGTGAGATTGTTCGGTTGCATGGGGTCCCAGCTTCTTTTATTTTAGACCGCGACACTCAGTTCACATCTCAGTTCTGGAGGGCTATTCAGCGAGATTTGGGTACAGAGGTTCATATTAGTACCGCTTTCCACCCTCAGACAGATGGCCAGTCCGAGAGGACCATTCAGATTCTGGAGGACATGCTTCGGGCCTGTGTTCTTGACTTTGGAGGTTCTTGGGATCAGTTTGTTCCCTTGGCAGAGTTTGCTTATAATAACAGCTTCCATTCGAGTATCGGCATGGCACCTTTTGAGGCTTTGTATGGAAGGCATTGCAGATCACCGGTAGGTTGGTTTGATGGTTTTAGTTCTAGGCCACAGAGCACAGATTTGCTTCGAGCTTCCTTAGATCAGGTTCGAGCGATTCAAGACAGACTTCGGGCAGCTCAGAGCAGGCAGAAGAGTTATGTTGATCGTAGGCTTCGTGCCTTAGAGTTTAGTGTCGGTGACTTGGTGTTTCTCCGTGTATCGCCCATGAAGGGCGTGATGAGATTTGGTAGGCGGGGCAAGCTTAGCCCCAGGTACATTGGGCAGTTTGAGATTCTTCAGAGGGTTGGTAGCGTTGTCTATCAGCTAGCCTTGCCTCCGATGGTTTCAGCTATACATCCTGTATTTCATGTTTTGATGTTGCGTCGGTATGTCCCAGATGAGTCTCATGTGTTACAATGGGATTCAGTTCAGTTGGGTGAGGGTTTAGCCTTTGTTGAGGAGCCAGCAGCTATTTTGGCCAGAGATATCAGGAGATTGAGGTCTCGAGGGATCCCAGTTGTTAAGGTTCAGTGGAGGCACCGTCCAGTCGAGGAGGCTATCTGGGAGATCGAGAGAGATATGCGGGGTCAGTATCCGCAGTTGTTTGAGCCTTCAGGTACCCCCTTGACCTTGACTTTCGAGGACGAAAGTCCTTTTTAGTAGTGGATGATGTAATGACCCTTTCGGTTATTTCCACGTATACGTTTTCCTTGTACCGTTAGAGCTTGTTTGTAGTGGCCCCAAGTCATTTAAGGCTTGTCGGGACCGGTAGTTCGGTGCCGGGGCCATTTGTTTGGTCGTATGTTAAGTTTTAAAGTCAAGCAAGTCGGCAAAAGTTATCGTTAGTTGCTTTAATAAATTTTCTGAACTTTGGGTAAAATGTCTTAGAGCTTTTCTCTCGATATATAAAGAGTTAGAAGTCCCCTGAAATACCCAATCGAAGGTCTACGAGTCTAGTCTCCAACGCACAAAACCTCACGTCCAACTGATCTTGGAGTAAAGAGTTATAACGGTTTTACCGCGGACTGTCTGGCAGAAACCGGGTCGCGAACCGGGTCGCGAACCGGGTCGGGTCAAAATTGATTTAAAGCCTCAACTTCATGTTTTAAAATGCCATTTTAGTTCTGAAACAGTGAGAAAACATAAGGGAGGGTTCCAAGAGAGTTATTGAGTATCAAAGTCGTGCGATGGTGAATTGCGAACCTAAATTTAAGAATTTTATTAGCATCGCGCGTACATTTGAAAATATTTTATTTTAAAGTTATATTTTTTTATTATTTTTTTTAAGTATTTTAAAGGTCTATGAAAAATACTTTTATTATGATATAATTGTGTATGTACTTATTTTATAAGGTTTGTATACATTGTAATATTTTAACGGAGATAGTAAATTTAGTTATGTTGAAAATTATTATTATAATACAGTAAGTTTTATTGGAAATGATTTTCTATTAGTTATGGTATGTTCAAAAAATTATATATGTTTTACCATGAATTTATGCAATACCTGAATATACATGTAATGGGATAAATCTTTGTTTTGAGTATTTCCACCTCCACTTCCACGTGGAAGTGGAGGAAATGGACAACACAATTATCATTAAGTGGTGCCATGCATTTAGGAAGGTTTACAATTCATTTGGATATTAATTAGTGAATATGATAAAGTGTAGTAGTACTAGGTTGGATAGTATAGCCTTGCAGATATATATGTATTTATTCATATAGGCTTAGGATTTTTACTTTTCTTTCATTCTTTATTAAAGAATATCATATATATTTGCTACTTTAAATAAGACATGTACATTGGACTCCAGTGACTTGGTTCTCATTCCATTTTCTACTGCATATGCTCCTGCACGTAGATACATCTTTTAAGTTGGGTGAGTGATTTTGGCAAGGAAAATTATCTTTTATGCAATTTTTTATTTCTAAGAGAAAATCAATTATCTACGTCAAGTTATTCAAGCCCGAGTTCGAGTTTGACTTCGTGTTGGAGCTTTTTCGGAGAGGTTCAAGCTTGTCATCGGACAACAGGTAGGTTACGGTTTATTTTCCCTAGACTCCGCTTATATAGGATAAAATTGTATTAATGGGCTTCCTTGGGTTGGTTTATTAGGTTGGTACCACAGACCTCGACCGATTTATTCATGTCCGCCTACTTTTGTTCCTCCGTTGCTTGTAGTACTTGCCGATATATTTTATTTACCCTTGTGGTCCTGTGAGGCCTTGTTGACTCTAGAACATAGAAGGTGGGATTTTGGGAATGTCCGCGAGTCCCGAGCATAGAATTATCCTTATAGGCTGGTTATGCTTGTTGAGTAGCTATGGGCCTGTGCAGGGTCGATAGGTTGATTGTGAGCTGCTGGACAACTATTGTGTTTGATCATACCATTTTCATGCATTTAAAGAGGTTTTATCCATGTTTTACTACGGTTTGGCTTCGGGCCTACTGGCACTATTTTCTAAACCTTGCATGGCCCCGGGGGCCTGTTTTTGATGAAAATGATTTGGAAATGGTTTGATTTAACTTGTGAATATTCCTGGGTAAAAGAAAGTAAAATTATGTTTTAAATCACCAGTTTTACGATTAACGCTAGACTCGGCAGGGCCGGGGTGCTAGTTGAGTTTTCTTGCTACTTGAGATAATTTTAGCCTCGGTCGGACCGACCACCTGAGACGACTTTCTACTGTTTAGACCCGGTTATGTCCGGGCACCCTTGGAGGGGTTTTTGAGATATTTTCCTACTACTTTAGTCCTGGGCAGGGTCTGGGCATGCATAATAGAGACTGGGTCTCAATCTTGAACCCGGACTTGCTTCCGGACGACATGTTTTGACACTGAGTTTTAGTATGGGGTCAGGGACCTCCATGGACCTTGCCATCCGGTCCTGGGGCTGCGGGCTGCGTGTGCCGGAGGAAGGGTATACGGTGGAGTGGAGGTATACGGGCAGTGTCCTTCCATGGAACCTACCTGCTGGGCCGGATCGGCATCGGAGGAGGTACATACAGAGATACCATTTCACTTGAGATCTTCATGCATCATATCATTCATTGTTTGAGGCTCCACCCTTGTTTGTTGTTTGTTGATTGTACACTCCGGTAGTATGGGATGCTGGAGGGTTTGTTTTCACTTATTTGTGTTCCTCGATTGTATGGGCGGCCGGGGGACTATAGGTAGACTCTTGCTATTTACTTGTGGAATTGTTCCCTGTTACGGTTAATTATGAAATTGGTTACTGCTAGACTGTTAGTTTCTGGATTTGAGATTGATATGATTAGTTGGGCTTGATTCATGTCTCTAAGCATGCCTATCATTACTCTTTCTCTCTTCTTCTTACACTTGAGGTTACCGGTATACCGTCCATTTCGTAAACTTATTATGTATACAGTATTATTGCAAGGACCCCAGGTGCGTTGTTTCTTACTTTCACCTGTGCCTATGGTGTATATATTTTGCTCTCTGGCCTCACATGTGGTTCTGTGGATTTCCCTTTGGGCTAGTTCCTGTGTACCTTTCGTTGATTTCTGTGACTACTTGCTTCTATTCTGTCTGTTACTACGCTTTTATCTTATATGTGCCCAGTCGGCCTATGATACCTACTGGGTACCTTATGCTTCGCATTTGGTGCTCGCTCTACCCCCTGCATCTTTGGGTGCAGATGCTGGCGTGGGTCATCGCCGTTAGATCGCTGTGATTTGTGTTTGGCGATCTGTTGGGGACTACTTCAGACTGAGGGTGAGCTCTTGGCGATCGGAGCTTAGCTTTAGTTTATCTTTTGCCTTGTGTACTCTATTACCATTTAGAGACATCTGTATATATTATTTTGGATCGTTTGCACTCCAAGTATGTAGTTTTGGCTCTATACTATGATACCAGGTCTTGGGGTTTGGTTTAGTTTCCGCATATGCATATATATATTCCTGTTATCTATTCCCTTCATCTTGTTCCCTTACTTTTGCTTATTAAATTGTTCTTCCGCTTATTTGTTAGATAGTATCCCATTACTAGCTGTCCTGGGCTACGGGGATTGGTTCTCCTACTGGGGGGATTGTAAGAGCCATCATGACCAAGAAATCGGGTCGTGACAGCTGTCCAATAGAGAGATTTTTCAAGATCATCCTTGATTTGAACCAAGTCCTTCTCCAGTTCCCTGTTCCTTTCTAGAGCGGCTATGAGATCCAGCTTGGACTTGTTTAGTTTAGCTTCAAGTTCAAACTGAATGTCACTACCTTTTTTCTTTCCCTTGGAACCATTTTGAAAGAAATCTAACAATTTTTCATCAGGAACATCATCTTCAGAAGAAATAACCTTGATCGTTTCTTCCAAATTAGAGATCTTGTTAGACAAGGCCATGTTTTCATTCTCAAGTTCAACCTTAGTCCTGTTCAGGTTCTCATGTGGTTCCCTATTTCATTCAAGAGAGGCAGTGAGATCTAGTTTGACCTTACTGAGTTTTTCTTCAAAATCAAACTAAATATCACTCCCTTTTTATTTTTCTTTAGAAACACATTCAGAGTTGGTCTTAGTCTTATCATTAAGCACACTATTTTCAAAAGATACCTTTTTACTTCTTTCTCCGATTCAAAATTTTGATTGGAAAATGAGACTCTTCCTACTTCAGACTCACCAAGTTCATCAATTAAGGACTCTTTTTCATTAATAAAATCATGATGTGCATCAATTAGGATACTTGACAAAGACCTCATCTCCTTTTGAGAATAGTTTTTAAGATTTCTTTTGACATCATGAAAGATTACCTCTCCATCATCTTCATCATCTGATTTTGCTATAATAGCAAATAATGAGTCAAAGCTTGAAGACTCATCTTCAACAACCATCATGAAAGCATCTTCTGAGCTTTTTCAATATTCGATTCACGGGATATGTCTCCCGATGCAGCTAAAGCTTATTTGTCTATATTATCTGCAACTACTCTTCTTTTGAACTTATCAGGGACCTGGTCCTTCTTCCTTCCTTTCTCTGGATTATTTTTTATGTACTCCTTATAGTCAAGATTATGTAAAGGACAATCTTTGATGAAATAACCAGGCTTTCCACACTTATGGCAGCAGTCATTTCCATTTATACACTTACTCGTGTTCCCCTTTCTAGGAAAACCTCCATTCCTTCTTACCATTTTCTGAAGTCTTCTAGTTGTAGATTGTCCTTCTTCCAGATTCACTGGAGTGACCATTTGAAAAGATCTTTTCTAGGTGTTAACCTTTTAGAAAGAACTCACTATGATACCATTTGTTGGCTTGTATGAGTCCACCACCAGTCAAGGAACCAGGTCCCTGATTGAATATGACACTGCGGACAGAAGGTAAACACAATAGTACAAAAGGTAAAGAACACATGATGTTTACGTGAAAACCTCCTTGCTCAAGGGAGTAAAACTATAGCCTACCTCGTAGGATTTTAACTGACAACTTCACTAAAATAAGAGTGATGTCAGATTACAGACTCCAATAATCCTACGGCTAACCTCTTAACTCCAACCTTTTGTAATAGCTCAACACGAGCCTCACTGCAATACCTCTATTATAGCCTAACCATCAATTAACTCTAGCTGACAACAACTTGTCTAACTCTAGACTAACTAATCAACTAACTCTAGTTGACACAACTATGGCTAACTCTAGTCCACACTCAAATCTACAAGATAAAAGAGAATATAAAATGCCTACACAAGCTTCTCAAAATGAGGAGTAGTTTTATAATAAAAAGAAAAGGACAAAGACTCAAAACCTAGACCTAAAGACATATTCAGATGTAGCAAACTAGTCCCTTGTTGTTGAAGCTTTATCTTGTTGGAACTTTGTGGCTTTGCAGATGAAGAGAGACAACTTTTTTGTGTGCAAAAGCTAGGTTTTCCTCCCACATAATGATGTATATATATGGAGAAAATGGGAGGGAAAACCTTGAAACCTTAACCGTTGTACAAGAGAAAAGGCTGCAACAGTTCTGCTACAATGTTGCAGTATTGGTACTAGTGCAATGACAATAGTAGCAACAAATTTATAGCTGTAAGGGTTGACTATGAGTGAGAGAAGGACCTGATATGTACCTGGTCCCTCATCAGGTTTGTCAATCATCAGAACAGAACTATAGTCATTTCATCAATTCCGTTTGAATGAATACTTTTCTTATATCTTTACAGCCATGGGAGTTGACTCATATAGATGGATCAACCTGGTGCACGTACTTGGTCCCTTATCTGGTCCCTACCAAATAAGAGACCTTAGCAGCTTTTATGCAGCTCTGTCACGATTGACAGCATCTTTACCGTTGTGGACAATTATGAGAGTTGATTCATATGGATCAGCTTGGTGCGTGTACCTGATCCCTCATCTAGTCCCTATGAAATGCAGACACATGTGGTGCATGATTGACCTTGACTCATGTCATAAGGTGTTGGGTTAAGTAGCGCAACTCTTGTGTTTAGTTTCCATCATTAAGTTTGAAACCCCGAACAAACTACTGGTGATAAGATAGAGTAAGGTGAGGATGACCTCAAGGCATCATACTCCTATGTCCTGGCAACACTCGTGCTATAATAGCCTAAACAAAGGGACACAGTCCCATGAGGGAGATCTAACCCAAAAACACATCCTCGGTTTGAATTGCATATTGCAACTCGCTTGTATGAAGCTAGAATCACTAATAATTATCGGTCAATCATACGATGGTGAAATCATTCTCGAGCCTTGTACACACTGCTTATCATACTATAGAGATGGACATGCATGTAGTTGTTAACTTAACCACAAGGAGAGAGATATCGAAGGTAGGGCTACTGACCAGAGTAAAGTCGCAACGAGGTAGTCATACTAGAAAGTGCAGCTGGATCACCTCCTTTTCAGGAAAAGCTAATGCTTGTTGGGTATTTTGTTTGACACCACTTTACATCCCTCAAAAACGAAGGGAGCTGAGCTACATCTAAGTTAAACTTGGAGATTTGAAGTCTTCTTTTCTTTCTCGACAGTGGAAAACAAATCGAGTAATCACTGGAATGAGAGGGATCCCAACCCTCAGTACGATTAACACATACACTGGATTATAAATCTTGCCGCTTTAGTCCACTTAGACATCTCATCAATTGAAAAAGGTAATTACTACATGAGATAACATATAAGACAAAAAAATTCTCTCTCTTTTCTCTTTCTTTATTATATAGACATGTATAACTTTTATCATTAATTTCCTTTATCTCTTTATTTAAAGTAATGGAAGGGTTTAGAAGAGCTAAGAATATCAAGAGAATAAAAAAGACCTTTTTTCGTTTTGATTTTATTCGAAAGGATCCTCTTATTCTTATGGTCTGGCTTGGTCAATATCTAGTCGGGCCTAATTTGAAAAAATACTTGTTATAGTTGTAATATTTCATTTTAATTGAATAGTTAATATTGAAGCAATAAAAAATCACATTTTTATAGAAGTAAAATAAAATATAAGAAATAGAAAATTTGATCAAAATAAAAAGTCTCATTTCCCCTTCTTTTGTGTTATTTCAGTAGAACATATTGGTCTACATTTACCATATATTCGTTCTTGCTTTTTCTAATTTACAGTATAGTTTTGATTATGGTTTCATTCGCTATTCCTTTTCCTCCTTGTTTTTTCTGATCTACAGTATAGTCTAGATTCTTGCTTCATTCTCTAGATTCCTGCATTCTCTATATTCTTGCTTTCTTTTTCTGATTTACAGTACAGTCCAGATTATTGCTTCATTGTATTATTCAGATTATCTTATTATTTTCCTGATTTACAGTATAGTTCAGACTAGTGCCTCATTCTCTATATTCTTTCTTGTTTTCCCCGATTTCTAGTATAGTCCAGATTAGTGCTTGTTTTTTTTTCTAATTTACAGTTTAGTTGGTTTCTATATTGCCTTTCAGATTACACTTGATCCAGTATTTTTAAGTATATTCTTGTGTAGTTTACATTTTTTTAGTGGCTTTGGTGAATAATAGTGGACCAGGGTCATATCTTCGATCGAGGCTGGGGGCGAGAAAAAGAAGTGGTAAGTGGGTGAAGGGTTCTCCTAGGCTAAGAGTAGGGTCTTGGAACATAGGGTCATTGATAGGGAAGTCCATTGAGCTAGTGAAGATTCTTAAGAATAGGAAGATTAATATAGCTTGTGTCTGGAGACCAGATGGATAGGTACCAAAGCTCGGGATATGGACAGGTTTAAATTATGGTACTCAGGAGGTTCAAGGGATAGGAATATAGTAGATATTTTAGTAGGCGGGGACATTAGGGAGCAAGTGAAGGAGGTTAGGAGGATCAATGATAATATGATGATGATTAAGCTAGTCGTTGGAGGGTTTACTTTGAATAATATTAGTGCTTACACGCCACAAGTAGGCCTGGACGAGAAGGCTAAGAAACATTTTTGGGAGGATTTGGATGAGGTAGTGAGAGATTTACCCAACACCAAGAAGATTTTCATTGATAGGGAGATTTCAATGGCCATATCGGGGCAACTTCTAGTGGCTTTGAAGATGTTCATGGGGTTTTTTGTTTTGTGGATAGAAATGGAGGCGGAGCCTCGCTTCTGGATTATGCTAAAACTTTTGAGTTGTGATTGCTAACTCATGACATCCAAGGAGGGAGGACCACTTGGTTACCTTTTGTAGTAGTTAGCTAAGACTCAGATAGATTATTTACTCATTAGGAAAGGGGATAGAGGAATTTGTAAGGACTGCAAGGCTATGCCAGATGAGAATCTTATTACCCAACACAAGATTTTGGTGATGGACTCAGAGATTAAGAGTTATAGGAGTAAGAAGACCTTATATGACTGGTCAAGGAATAAATGGGTGGATTGACAGATGCCCTCTCTCGGGAGATGGGGGAGAAGTTAATTGTATGGGAGCCTGGAGTAGTAGCGGGGATGTGAACAACATGTGGGATAAGACAGCTAATTGAAGTAGGAAAGAAGCTAGAGAGGTGCTAGGGGTATCGAGGGTAATTTTGGTGGTTATCAAGGGGATTGGTGGTGGAATAGAGAAGTCTAAGGCAAAGTGGAAGCAAAGAAGGTTGTGTATGCAAAGTTGGTGGAGTGTGTGGAAGAGGAGGAAAAGCACACGCTAAAGGAATTTTATAAGGTGATGAAGATGGAAGCTAAGTTAGCAGTTACAATGACCAATACGAAAACTTTCGAATGCTTGTATGTCAAGATAGGGGACAAAGGCAAGGATAAAATATTGTATGGGCTCATAAAGCCGAGAAAGAGAAAGGCTCGCAACTTGGATAAGGTGAAATGCATCAAGGATGAGGAAGGCAAGGTGTTGGTGGAAGAGACCCTCATTAAGCAAAGATGGCAAGCATACTTTCATAAACTCTTGAATGAAGAAAGGGACACAGACATTATGTTGGGTGATTTGGAGTACTTTGAAGGACATCAGGACGTTGGGTATTGTAGGTGTTTTAATATTGAGGAGGTTAAATGTGCAGGTATGGAGTGGTTAATTGGGTTGTTTCATGTTATTTTTAAGATGGTAAAAATGCACGATGAATGAAGGTGGAGTACAATGGTTCCATTGTACAAGAATAAGGTGATATCCAAAAAATTTACAATTATAAGAGTATCAAGTTGCTAAGTCATACTATGAAGTTTTAGGAGAAAGTGATGGATATGAGGGTGGGGACTGGGGTGTCCATTTCCAAAAATCAATTTGGATTCATATCGTGATGATCCACTACTGAAGCCATCCATCTTGTGCGGAGACCCATGGAGAAATATAGGGACAGGAAGAGGGACTTAGATATGGTGTTCATTACCCTTGAAAAGGCCTATGACAAAGTTCTGAAGGATATTCTATGGAGGTGCTTGGAGGCTAAAGGTGTCTCGGTGGCTTATGTTAGGGCGATAAAGGACATGTATGATGGGACCAAGACTTGAGTTAGAATGGTGGGAGGAGACTCGGAGCACTTCCCAGTTGAGATGTGGTTGCACTAGGGATCAGTTATTAGCCCTTTCTTATTTGCTTTGGTGATGGATGAGTTGACGTGATCTATTCAGGAGGAGGTGCCATGGTGTATGTTATTTGCATATGACATAGTACTGATTAATTAGTCACATGTTGGAGTTAATACTAGGTTGGAGGTTTAGAGACAAACTCTGGAGTCTAAAGGATTCGGGTTGAGCAGGACCAAAATGGAGTATTTGGAGTGCAAATTTAGTGTTGCAATGCATGAGGCGGCATGGAAGTGAGGCTTGACACAAAGACTATTCCTAAGAGAGAAAGTTTTAAGTATCTTGGGTCCGTAATCCAGGGAAGTGGGGACATCAATGATGATATCACACATCACATTGGGGCAGCATGGATGAAATAGAGGCTTGCCTTTGGAGTCTTGTGTGATAAAAAGGTTCCACCTAAACTTAAAGGTAAGTTCTACAAAGTGTTCGTTAGACCATCTTTGTTGTTGGAGTGCTGGCCAGTCAAGAACTCTCATGTTCAGAAGATGCATGTTGTAGAGATAAGAATGTTGAGATGGATGTGGTGCATACTAGGAGCGACAGGATTAGGAATGAGGCCATATAAGAGAAGGTGGGAGTGACCTTTATGGCGGACAAGATGAGGAAAGTGATACTGAGATGGTTTGGGCATGTGAAGAGGAGGTGTGTAGATGCCCTAGTAAGGAGGTGCGAGAGGCTAGTTATAAGGGCTATGTAGAGAGGTAGAGATAGGAAAAAAAAGTATTGGTGAGAGGTGATTGACATAACATGACGCAGATTCATATTACCGAGGACATAACTCTAGATAGGAAGGTGTGGAGGTCACGTATTAGGGTATAACAATAGTGGGCAGTAGAGTGGTGTCTAGTTTTTCGAGGGTTTAGGCTTGTTAGTGTTTGTCGTAGTACTAGTCGCATCATTGTAGTTCTTGATTTTGTTATCTATCATTGTATGTTATTTATCATATTTTGATTACCACACTATTTTTCTACTGTAATTTTTTCTTTCTTGTAGGCTCTACACTGCTTTCCTTACTAACTGTTATGATTTTGTCATTGTTTTCTTCTTTTACTTTGGATTTGTTGCACTTGCGTTGAGGGTCTCGGAAATAGCCTTACTACCTCCATGAGGTAGTGATAAGGTCTGTGTACACTTTACCATCCCCAGTTCCTACTTGTGGGATTTCATTGGGTATGTTGTTGTTGTACCACTTTACTAGACTAAAAAAAATCTTTTAGTATTTCACAATGCATTTTATGTTATGAATTTAGTGATTTTAGTGAGACATATTGTAACACCTCAAATTTTGAACTAGAGTTTAGACCAACACTTAGAACCAGCCTCACGAGCAGGGTCACGAGATATGGAAGAGCCCACGAGCCATTAACCCAATCATAGGAGCCTTCTGGGTTTAGTTGTAGACCACGTGTTATCCCATGATCCATAATAGATCCCACGAGCCGTGGAGCCACTAGTGAGTTTGGTCCAGAAGACCCTTAAGCTCTATCAGATCTTCATGGATTAGATCACGGCTCGTGGGAAGCTCCAAGGACCATGAACCCAACAAAGGAAATTGACTAGAGGCCTTGAACATCTACCTACAGTCAACGGTCAAGGTCACGACTAGTGGAAGACTCCACGGTCTGTGAACCTCATCAATGAAAGTGGTCCAAAGACTTTAAAGTCTCTAGCATGAAACGATGGGACAACTATGACTCATGGACCACCTCACGGCTCGTGATGTGAGCCATCCGACGGATATTTTTGCATATTTTAAAAGGTTGAGTTGGGATAGTTTGGTCCTTTCCTTGCCTCAGTTCCCTTTCTCACTTTATTTAAACAACTAAAAAGGTTATTATGCTCAATTTAGTCGATCATTCCCTAAAGAAATTCTCTCAAGGATCTAAGTCGTTCAACCTAGGGTTTCAAGCTAGCAAGAGCATAGAAGCTCAAGCAAGAAGAATTTTCAAGGTTTTTCTCCAAGATTCTTCTCCTTCCAGGTATGTAAGGTTATTCATAGTGAGGAACCCTGTTCTTCCTTGTCACGCACCGAGGCTACCCCTAGACGTTAGACGGGACTTGGGACCATAAGTTCCCCAAGCTAACCCTTGGTTATAGCATTCTCAAGCATAACAAAAGATAAGCGGAAGCATAATAGATAAATCTGGAATTACATAAATGGATAATCAAGTCAAATAGGAATACAAAATCCAGAAAGAGACTCAAAAGTGTCTATGTATGAAAAGCCTCTACTCATGATATAAATAGTTGCTAGGAAAAGACCTTAGCTAACTCGAAGTGAGGAAAATACAATAGCTATCACTAACTAAGAACATAACTAGTCCTCGATCTAAGAGGACTCACCAACAGCTGACCAAAAGTGGCCTGGAAGCTCTAGCCACGGGTCTAAGAAGGGACACCTGAATCTGTATCATCAAGGATGTAGCGTAGGATATGCGTCAGTACTATGGAATATATCGAATACGTGAGAGATGCATGATCATGATAAAACATACTTAAAAGATACTTAAAGTGAACCTTTTCATAAAGAAATAACATAATAGGATTATCAAGATATAAGACATAAAACATGAAGTACGGTTAAAATTCAAAGTACGATATCATATAACTTCATAGCTTGAAAATAATCATGTGGGAGTTTCTCTTAACCGACATAAACTATGCTGAGCTACATGGAGTCCAGTGTCATTCACCCACACTAAAAAAGGTCATCCTAATCGGCCAAAGTTAGAACCATGTTCATAAGGATCATGTCATAAGCCACGGAGGGCAACCTACGGTGGCAACGTATTTTGGACTTGGGTTATCTAGAACCCTCATCTCTCGGTGCTAAACACTACTCCCAAAACATATAACATAAGGCTCACATTCATGTGACATATCTAGATGTCAAGCTTGTTCATAAACATGTTCATTCCCATGATCTTCATATTGCTCACGAATCTTGGTTTAGAAAATGATTCATGAGCATTGATGGCACATCGGGTGTCTTGCATTGCATAATAATTCATAACTTGAAAACTTGCATGGCTTTTGTTCAATTTCATAATAACATATATTTTCATAAAACATAGGAACCAGGCATGCACTTACTTGAAATTTATGAAATCATGCTATTATTTTCCCCAATTTGCTTAAATCAATTCATGCATGTAGGATTTACCATAATTGACCTTCAACTCATAAAATAGGAACTCTTATGTAAAAATTCATCAAAAATCATGCAATTTAATGAAATTTCATAATAAAATCATGAGAAGGTAATTTAAAGCAAAACCCATAAGAATTGGGTAAGAACCCTAATTTGAAAGTTCATGAAATCACAAATTAAAATTTGAGGTTTTGGGCACAAGGGTGAAAGGAACCCATTGTTGAATACCCATATACCTTGATTGGAGTTAACCCACTTGAAATTGAAAAGACTAGGAGACTTGGACTTGGAGCTTGAGAGCTTTTTTTTCTATTTTGGGAGATGAATGAGGTAATGAGAAGGGACTTAGGCTAATGAGGGTAAAAATCCTTCTAGAAATAGTCAAAATGATATCATTTAGGAGTTAAAAGGGTGGGTAATGACTAAAATACCCCTGGGGTTTAATTAAGGAAAAGCTGGAAAATAGGTCAGCTTCAGGAATCACGGGTCGGTTCTACGGGTCGTCATTTAAACCATGACCACTGGTTCCAACTCGTGGTTCCTGGACAACCATTCAGGCTGCAGAAGGAAATCTTATGGGTCAACAGGAGGAACCCAAAGAATGGATGACGGGTCATCAAACCAAGTCTGAAACCTGAGGGACTTGTCAACCCTATGATCTGGTTCCATGAGTTGACAGGATGGATCCGTAGCCCAAACCATAGTCTGTAGAACTAACTCATGGTTCGAGACTAGAGACTGAATCAACAGAAGAAAACCACGATTCCATTCCATGACCCATGGTTCAAACCACGGTCCGTAGTTTGGACCCGTCATTCCTAAAAACATGAAATTTTTTTGAGTTTCAGACTTAGATAGATGGTTCGATTTCTGAGGTGTTACATTCCTCATGCCCTACATCTTTAGTTTTAGTCTTAGAAAATATTAATAGCTAGGGCTTTTGCCTGAAATTCTATGAATGTTATCCTTCGCTATAATTCGAGATGCTTATTATTATTCTTTTTGTTGACATCCCTATCTATTATGATTTGTTGGTTGATGGTTCATGTTATCTTATCCCACGAACTCTTTTATCAAAAAGGTGATACTTTGAAAGCGTTATGGTATTTTCCATATACATTGTCTTTCATAAAGTATTCATGGTTTTAGAAGAAATATTTCAGAACAAGGATTTTAGCTTAGTCAGTCTTAGCTATAGAAAATGATTTCAGAAAAGAAAGTAAAGTTTGATTTTAAAATAGTATATTTGAGCATAGAGGCCCACCAGCAGTATATTCAGCAAGTTGGGCATCAGGCTCACTAGTTATGTCATTTACACAGTGATTTTGAGCTAGAAGCTCTACAACATATTTTCAGTTGTCTTAGGTAAGCTTTACTTTATGAGCATTATTTTAGGAGCATTATTTAGCATCGAGACAGGTAAAGGTTCAGATAACTCAAACCCAAAAACTACATTGCCAGCATAGGAAAAGAGTGTATGTTGATTTGGGCTATTCCTCAGTTAGCCCCAAAGAGGCTCAAATATAGATCCATAGCTTAGTATCGTTTCTTACCCCGCAAGATCTGGAACAGCTCTTCGAATCGAGCTAGAGGTTAGACATCATGTGCTCACATGATATTTGTCGGATAAAAGAAACTCCCAACTAAAGAAACTAAAGTGTTTTCAGTACTTATATTTGAATATCTGGTTTTAGCTTTACGGTGCAGTTTTACACATCGTTTATACTTGTGATTTATTGCATCAGTTAGCATGCTTCAGTTCAGCATTCAGTTTACTCTTTCAGTCAGTATTTTTACTTTAGCTTATATATTTTATTCAGCTATATACATATTGTACATACATACGTACTGATATCATTTAGCCCTACATCTTTATATGATGTAAGCACAAGTATTCAAGATTGGCAGCAGATGCATTAATAGGATCTCCTTCAGTCAGCTTTTGGTGAGACCTCCTATCTTTCGAAGGGTTCCAGTCTATCTCTACTATTAGTAGTTTAGATTTTCTTTTTGGTATCGGGGGTTCTTGTCCTGACATCTAACTTTTAGTACATTAGAGGCTTCGTAGACGAGTTAGTACTAGCTCAGTTATCAGTTGTTTTTACAAACATGTTATCTTTCAGACCTAATACCTTGATTTAAAAAAGTTCTAGTTTCGCTTTTCATATTATTGCATGCTCACTTTACTTAGCAGCTTCTGCATAGTCATTTTAGTATTCAATAAAGTATCAAGCCAGGCCAAGGGTCCATTCGGGCCATTAGTAGTCTCGAGTGTTGTCCATGTCACTGGTGTTGACTCAAGATATGACAAACTTAGTAACAGAGTATTAGGTTCAAGAGTCCTAGGTTCACCCTTCTTTCATACTCTAGATTTGTGTGATAGAGTTTAACTCTATGAATTCCCTCCTAACTCATGCTTTCACGTATTTTAGATTATGCCTCTAAGCGTACCTTTATCCAGAGAAATACACAAGTACCGAGATTCTCGTTGGGACCAATACAAGCAATCTGCCTCCACCGACTAGGATAGAGACTAGGAATAGAACTCGCTCAGTAGATCAAGATACTGGTGTTGGAGCTCAAGTTATGCCTCCAAACACAATGAGGGCCTAGGAAACACTTGCTCGTTAGTCTCCCCATGATACTACTTCAGAGGCAGAGTTTAGGGGAGTGATTCAAATGCTCACTCAGCTAGTTGTTGCCCAATCAGGCCATCATGGCCCAACACCTACCAATTCTAGTTCTCACGATTCATTAGGAGCATCAAGAATTAGAGAGTTTCTCAGGATGAACCCACCAATGTTCACAGGATCTAAGTTTAATGAAGACCCTTAGAACTTCATTGATGAGATGTGAAAGATTATGAAGGTTATGCATTCCACCTAGACTGAGGGAGTAGATCTTGTTTCTTACCAGCTCAACAATATGGCAAATGTGTGGTATGATCAGTGGGAGGATGGTCGTGGTGAGAATACAGCTCCAGCAGTTTGGGATAGTTTTGAGCGAACTTTCTTGGACCACTTCTTCCCTCAAGAAGTGAGAGAAGCTAAGGCAGAGGAATTCATGAATTTGAAATAGGGTACCATGAGTGTGAATGAATATGGCCTCAAGTTCACTCAGTTATCTAGACATGCTCTGGAGATGGTGCCAGATATGAGAGCCAGAACAAGGAAGTTTGTGTCAGGTTTGAGCAAATATGTAAAGAAAGAGGGTAAGGCCACATTGTTAATCAATGATATGGACATCTCCAAGCTCATGGGGTGTGCTCAGTAGGTTGAGGAGGATAAGTAGAAATACATAGAGGAACATCAAAGTAAGAAAGCAAAGTCAGCAGGCCATGAGGCCAATCTACAGAGGAATAAGAATGCTAATAGTAAATTCTTTCAGAAAAGGTCATCAGGACTACACATTCAGTGTCTAGTGCATTACCACTAAGAAACAAAAATGATCAGAGGTTCCAGAATAGTCAAATTATAGGGTTTACAGTTCTTAGACTCAAGGTAGTGTGGCTTAAGGAGCTACTTGGTACCCATCTTGTGAAAAGTGTGGCAAGAAATACTTGGGAGAGTGTCATTCAGGTACAGATAGATGTTTTAGTTGCGGCTAACAGGGCCACTTCTTAAAGGATTATCCATATGCAAGGTAGGGCAATAGGGGCAACAGAGCCCAGTCTGCGACTTCAGCAGCATCAGCAGGCAGAGTTACCTAGAAGGGCACTACTTCAGGGACCTGCGGAGGTCAGAACCATCTATATGCCATGTATAGTATCCAGGGACAGGAAAACTCCCCAGACGTTGTTACTGGTATGTTGAAAGTCTTTTATATAGATGGTTACGTGTTACTTGATTTAGGCGCTACTTTGTCTTTTATGACGCCATATATAACCATTAAGTGCGGGATTTGCCCCGAACAACTTTTAGAGACCTTCAGTGTTTCTACTCTTATTGGTGAGCCAGTTATAGCAAAAAGAGTCTACATAAATTGTACCATTTTATTCCATCATAAAGACACCACAGTTTACCTAGTTGAGCTGGATATGGTGGAATTTGATATTATTCTAGGCATGTAATGGTTATATTCCTATTATGCCTCAATCGATTATAGAACTCGAGTAGTCAAATTTCAATTCCCTCATGAACTAGTCTTAGTTTGGAAAGGTAATCCAGTTATGCCTAAGGGTCATTACATTTCATACTTTAAGGCCAAAAGGCTAGTTTCCAAGGGGCGTATCTATCACTTAGTCAGAGTTAGAGACTCTAATGCTGAGACACCACCTCTTCAGTTAGTCCCAGTCGTAAATGAGTTTCCAGAATTTTTTCCTAATGATCTTCACTGATCCCTCTAGATAGGGAAATAGACTTCGAAATAGATGTCTTTCTCAACACTCTGTCTATATTTATTTTTCCATATAGAATGGATCCTCCCAAGTTAAAAGAGTTGAAAGAGCAGTTAAAAGATCTTCTTGATAAGGGTTTCATTTGCCAAGTGTCTCTCTTTGGGGAGCTTTAATTTTTCGTGCGTAAGAAAGACAGTTTCCTCAAAATATGTATCGACTACTATCAGTTGAACAAAGTCGCCATAAAAAATAAGTATACCCTTTCTAGAATTGATGACTTGTTAGACCAGCTTTTGGATACCACTTGCTTCTCAAAGATAGACCTCAAATCAGGCTATCACCAGTTCAAAGTTGAAGAAAGTCATATTCCCAAGACTATTTTCAGGACCCATTATGGTCACTTCGATTTCCTTGTCATATCCTTCTGTATTGACCGAGTCCGTCATTATGGGTAAACTATTCGTGCCAATTTTTAGAGTTAGAAAACACTGGGTTTGGGAATTTGAAATTCTGGAGGCTAGTCTCGGTCGGTTTTGGAGTGAGGTATGGTCTAGGGCAATCCGAGTAAGGATTGGGTTAAGTGTATTGATTTGAGCTAGTTTTCCATTTAGCTAAGACATAAGGAGTTCGGGAGACTTTTCAGAATTGAATTTGGGTAAGTAGAACTCTGGGTATCAAAGTTGACGTGAAGAGGTTATTCTGGGACGTCAGAAAAATAAGTGTGTTGTAAAATGGGGCAATTTGAGGGATTTTACAACTTTTTGTCCCGTGTCAACTGTAGTAGCGGTTAACACACCTCCATAGCAACCTCCGTTGTAGCGGAGGAAATACCGCTACAGCGAAAGTCAACATCGATCAACCTCCGCTATAGCGGTCGACTATGCTACGATGGTACCGCTATAGAGGAGTGGACCACTATAGTGGAGCGCGATGGGATTTAATGTAGAAACTTTCCCAAAATAGTTCAGTTTTCTTCAACACATTTTGGGAGAAGGGCAAGGAGATTTTGGGCGAATTTCATCTGTTTTTCACTATTTTTTTGTCCTAAAGGTAAGGATTCTACTCCCCAAACTCTGTACTATCTTTCCTAGGCTATAGACATGCTAGGGGTGAACTTGGGGAAAGGTTTGGAATGACCTAGGGATGGTAGAATCCAGGGAAAAGAGGGATTCTGAGGGTAGAAGTCCTTGGTTGTTGTTAATTCTTCTGTATTATGATCATGTGACTTTAATTCCCTAAATGTATTCATAAAAATGGTGGAACTAGGTGAATTAGTGGTGGGAAAGCCCAGAAAAAAAGGTGGTATGATCATGGGTGGCCTGGGGTTTAGGATTTTGCATAATCCGAGTAAATTGTAGGCCATAAAGATTGATTCTTGGTTATTGTATATTGTTTAGACCAAGAACCGACAAGAAATTTGGGAAATGGTAAAGCTCCAGTTGAGTAGAGCTTGGACTAATTCGAGGTAGGTGATGGTTATTGATTCCTGTATGCATTGTATGTTTGTGTACTTTTGTCTAAGTGTTGTATGAGTTGCATGCTTAGGGAATGAATTAGGAATGTCGAAGGGTCCTGTTATCAGTCTTGTGAAATGAACTAGGTGTTATTGCTTGTTGGTTTACAAGTTTGATTGTTCATTATTTATGACTGTGGATTTTGTGTGACATTCGGTTGGCTCGGGTACCATGCCTGGTGTAGGATAATAAACGATTGGCTCGGGTATCACATCTGGTACGGGATACTAATTGGTTGGCTCGGGTACCACGTCTGGTACGAGTTTACTTATTTGCATTGTGCATTTGATTTTGGTTCCATGAGTGGACCGAGATGTGTTTATGATTTGTGATATTGCATATGGTCTTTGAGAGGCCAGGTTATTATTATTGGTCTGTGAGTTTGGTCTTGGTGTAGACTGGGTTACCTATTTAACACTTAGGTGTTGTTTAGGGGAATCCCAGGGAGGGTCCGGGCTATGTAAAAATGGCATATTTATTGGTTATTGTTGTTTGTTGATCATGGTTACTAAAGTAGGGTACATGTATGGGAAATCTAGGAAGAGACTTGTAGTCTAGGGATACCTGTTGGCTTGTTTACATGTTTCTTGTATTTCTACTTGACTATTGTACTGTTCATATATTGCTTATTTAGAACTGGCTGATGATTCTACTGGTACACGGTGGTTTTGTACTGATACTGCACTTGTGTTTCTTTTGTGAGTACAGGAAATCTTCCAGCGGCTGACACGCGACCTCATTTGTAGTCCCAGTGCTCCAAGACATCAAGGGTGAGCTGTTTCGATCGAGTTGCCTTGGTTTCTTTCATACTAGTTGTAGCCCACTTGTTTCAGGCTTAAACTTTGCTTATTTACATTGGGGTTGCATCCCCGTATTCTAGACAGATTTGGTAGATGTTTTTGGTATGATAACTTTCAGGTTCTAGGGAGGTATTTCCGCAGATTTATTTATATTAGTGTTGATTTAGTTGATTATTGCTAGTTTTACTTTATGCACACTGGTTTTTGAGCTGTTAGATTATTCTAAGTGTGGGGTCGGATTGGTTCGCTCACCTAGGGGTTGGGTGAGTGTCACTCGTGATGGTCTGGGTCATGACAAAGATGGTATTAGAGCCCTAGGTTCATTGATCTCATCGTACCAAAACAGGTCTAGTAGAGTCTTGCGAAATGGTGCGAAGACATTCGTACTTTTCTTCAGGAGGCTATAGGACTTTAGGAAAACTATATCTTCTTTCTTCCTTCGTACTATAACTTGATTCCAATTGGTATCTGGCGATACAAATTGGTATCTGACCCTTTCACTCTTCTGTCCACAGATGGTTAACACAAGGAACAATGGGGCAAGGCCAGCAGTCCTAGCCATGAGTCCGGTGGTCAGAGACAGAGGCAGGGGTAGGGGCAGAGGTCGGGGCAGAGCCACACCAGCCAAGGGTGGAGCTCAGGCAGCTGCGGAAGCACGCAAAGCGACCCCTCCCACACCCTAGGATCAGGTTGCAGAGAAAGTCGAGGTTATAGTTGAGGAGGGTGTTGCGGAGGAGGACGCAGCACTGGTTGGAGGTGCGGGCCTTCCCCCTATGACACCCAAAGCATTTCAGTAGTCTTAGAACTTCCTGAGTGGTTTGGTTGGTGCCGGAGCCTCCCCCGCGGGTGTTGCAAATCAGGCTCTGGGCACTCAGCCAGCAGTTACTATGGCTCTTATGATCGAAGCAGCTTCAGGCATTGGTGACTCCTACAGGCCAATGCTAGGCCCGGTAATGATTGGGAATGAACATGAAATGCTGACTAAGTTCCTCAAACTGAAACCTTCTACATTTCAGGGTACTGATAAGGAGGATGCTTATGAGTTCATCTTCGATTGCTATGAAAGGTTACACAAGCTGGGTATCGTGCGACAGCATGGGGTTGAGTTCGTCATATTTCAGCTGCAGGGTGATGCTAATCAATAGAGGAGGTCTCAGGTGGAATGTCGACCATCGACATTGCCTCCATTGATATGGGAGGAGTTTCATGCTCTTTTCTTGGAGAAGTACGTGCCTCATACTTTTAGGGATAGGAAAAAGGATGAGTTCTTGAATGTGGAACAAGGTAGCATGTCAGTCTCTGCTTATGAGGCAAAGTTTTATGCCTTATCTCATTTTTCTACGCAACTATTGGGGTCTGAGAAGGAGAGGATCCGACTGTTTGTGAAGGGCTTGAACACCAATTTGCAAGTATTATCTGTGCACATGACTTCAGCAAAAAAAGGGATTCAATGAGGTAACGGATTATGTTAAGAAGCTAGAAGGGGTCAAGCAAATGGGGCAGGCTAAAGTGTTAGCCAAGAAGACCCAGAATGATGGGAACTTCAGTGGCTCGTACTCCAGGGGCCATAGTCAGCAGGTATACTCAGCTCGACCTATTCAGTTAACTCTGCCAGAAGGCCTACACTTGATCATGGTTGTTTTCATTGTGGTGATCTAGGCCACTTTAAGAGGGAGTTCCCTCACAGGCATACTGGTAATCAGGTTCAGCAGGAATCTAAGGACATAGTCCCGATAGGTAGAAGTGGTTATGCTAAAGGTCATCCACAGGATGGGCGAGGTAACTTTCAGGGAGGTCGGAGATACAGAGGGAACGGCGGCGCGGGCAGGGGTGTGACACAGCCAGCTAAGTAAGTAGCTCGGATTGATGACCAGGCTCAGTATTATACATTTCTAGGAAGGTCCAAGGTTGAGGCATCAGACGGGGTGATCACACGTACCATTCTAGTCTGTGATAGGATAGCTTTCATGCTTTTTGACCCATGTTCTATATATTCATATGTGTTTGTGAATTTTGCTTTGGGTCTGGATTTGATTTGTGATATCCTTGATTCCCCTATCCATGTTTCTACCCCGATTGGAGAGTCTGTGATTGTGCTCATGTCTATCATAATTGTTCTGTTGTATTTGTGGGGTTGCATACCTGGGTAGACTTGGTAATCTTGGATATGGTAGACTTCGATGTCATTTTGGGCATGACCTGGTTATCCCCTTATCATACCGTGTTGAATTGTAACACCAAGACTGTGGCTCTAGAGATTCTGGGTAAGGATAGGCTAGTGTGAGAAGGTGTGTACAGGCCTAAGCTGGTCAAGATAATATCGTTTATTTGGGCTAGGAAGCTAGTGGGGAGAGGGTCTCTAGACTTTTTGGCTCATCTCTGGGATGACAGTGTGGAGTCCCCATCTATTGAGTCAGTCCCAGTTATTTCAGAGTTTCGAGAGGTATTCCCAACGGATTTGCCTAGTATGCCTCTGGACAGGGATATCAATTTTTGTATCGACTTGGAGCCGGGCACTCGCCCAATTTCTATTCCTCCTTATCGTATGGCTCCGGCAAAGTTAAGGGAACTTAAGACTCAGCTGCATGAACTCGTAGATAAGGTATTCATCCATCCTAGTGCTTCACCTTGGGGTGCTCCGGTCTTGTTTGTGAAGAAAAAGGATGGTAGTATGCGGATGTGCATAGATTACAGGCAGTTGAGTAAGGTGACCATATGAAATAAGTACCCTTTACCCCGTATAGATGATCTATTTGACCAGCTACAGGGTGCATCTGTGTTCTCAAAAATTGACTTGAGGTCAGGGTATCATCAATTGAAGATTAGGCCTGAGGACATTCCTAAGACTGCTTTTCGAACTCGGTATAGGCATTACAAGTTCTTAGTGATGTCGTTTGGGTTGACTAATGCACCGGCATCATTCATGAGTTTCATGAATGGGGTGTTTAAAGCTTATTTGGATTTGTTCGACATCGTTTTTATTGACGATATTTTGATCTATTCCAATAGTAGGGAGGAGCACGCTAGACATCTCTGTATTCTGTTGGAATTGGTGAGACGCCAGAAACTTTATGCGAAGTTCTCCAAGTGTGAATTTTGGTTGACTTCGGTGGCATTCTTAGGGCATATGATGTCAGAAAAGGGGGTGATGGTAGATCCCCAGAAGATTGAGACAGTCAAGAGTTGGGTCCGGCCTAGCTCTATGACTGAGGTGAGAAGTTTTATTGGACTCACAGGTTACTACCAGAGGTTTGTCAAGGATTTTGTGTCTATTGCTACTCATTTGACCAGGCTGACTTAGAAAGAGGTACCGTTTGGGTGGTCTGACAAGTGTGAGAAGAGCTTCCAAAAGCTCAAGACACTTCTGACCATGGCTCTTATTTTGACTTTACCGATTGAAGGTAAGGACTTTATTGTTTATTGTGATGCTTCACATTTGGGTTTGGATGTTGTGTTAATGCAGGACACAAATATGATAGCCTATACATCCACGTAACTAAAATTTCATGAGAGGAATTACCCAACCCACAATTTAGAGTTGGCAGTGGTGGTGTTTGCACTCAAGATTTGGAGACACTATCTCTATGGTGTCGAGTGTGAGGTGTTCACTGATCATCATAGCCTATAACATGTTTTCACTCAGAAGGACTTGAATCTTAGGCAGAGAAGGTAGATGGAGTTTTTAAAGGACTATGATGTGTGGTGGCAGACGCATTGAGCCGGAAGGCAGTTAGCATGGGCAGTTTGGCTTGTTTGGGGGTGTCTAAGCGACCTCTGGCTAGGGAGATTCAGGCCTTGGAATCTAGGTTCATGCAATTGGGTATCTCAGAAAAGGGTGGAGTATTGGACGGTATTGAGGTGAAATCCACATTCATAGAAGAGATAAATACCAAGTAGTTTTAGGATTCGCAATTGAGCAGGCTTCGGAGAAAGTCAATATCCGGAGAGTCTGGGGATGCCATGTTGGATTTTGGTGGCGTGTTAAATTTCAAAGGAAGGATTTGTGTTCCTCAGGTTGATGACATCATTTAGAGAGTGTTAGCAGAGGCTCATGGCTCGCGGTATTCGATTCATCCGGGGGTAACCAAGATGTACAGAGATTTGAGGCGATTTTATTGGTGGCCCGGGATGAAAAGAGACATATCTAAGTTTGTGTCCAAATGTCAAAATTGCCAGCAGGTAAAATATAAGCACCAAAGACCTGCAGGACTACTACAGAGGATGCCCATTCCTGAATGGAAGTGGGAAAGGATAGCCATGGATTTTTTGGTGGGTCTTCCCAAGACTTTGTGGAAGTATGACTCTATTTGGGTCATTATTGACAGGCTGACCAAGTCAGCTCATTTTATTCCGGTCAAGGTAGATTACAATTCTCAGCAATTTGCCAAGATTTATGTGAAAGAGATCGTGAGATTGCATGTGGTACCATTGTCCATCATTTCAGACAGGGGTACGCAGTTTACCTCTAAGTTTTGGGGTAAGTTACATGAAGAGTTGGGTACACAGCTCACTTTTAGTACAACCTTTCACCCTCAGACTGATGGTCAGTCAGAGAGGACGATTCACATATTGGAGGACATGCTGAGAGCATGTGTGATTGACTTCAGGGGTCATTGGGACCAGTTTCTACCATTATGCGAGTTCTCGTACAATAACAGCTACCACTCTAGTATCGACATGACACCATTTGAGGCCCTATATGGGAGGGGTTGTAGATCACCTATAGGGTGGTTTGAGGAAGGCGATGTAAAGCCTTTGGGCATGGATTTGGTAAGGGAAGCACAAGAAAAGGTAAGAGGCATTCAGACCAAGTTGCTAGCGGCCCAAAGCAGGCAAAAAAAATATATGGATCACAAGGTAAGGGACTTGGATTTCCAGGTTAGTGAACAAGTGCTATTGAAAGTGTCACCAATGAAGGGAGTTATGCATTTCGGCAAGAAGGGCAAGCTCAGCCCTCGGTTCATCGGACCGTTTAAAGTTCTTGAGATCGTGGGAACAGTGGCTTACAGATTAGCATTGTCACCCATTTTGTTGGGTGTCCATCCGGTACTCCATGTATCCATGCTAAAGTGATACCATGGAGATGGGGACTACATCATCAAGTGGGATGAGGTGTTATTTGATAAAGATCTTTGGTATGAAGAGAAACTAATTTTGATTCTTGATCGAGATGTCCAAAAATTGTGGACAAAGGTGATCAGTATGGTAAAGGTTCAATTGAAGCATCGTCCAGTTGAGGAAGCCACTTGGAAAACTGAGAAGGACATGCGGGACAAGTACCCTCACTTGTTTGAGGATACAGGTACTATTCTTTTTGCTCTTTACTTTCCGTATTTTTGAGTTTGATCATTCGGGGATGAATGATGGGTAAATTGGTATCTGTTGTAATGACCGAGTCCATCGTTATGTGTAAACTATTTGTGTCAATTTTTAGAGTTAGAAAACTCCAGGTTTGGGAGTTTGAAATTCTCGGCTAGGCTAGTCTTGGCCAGTTTTAGAGCGAGGTATGGTCTAGGGCAATCCGGGTATGGATTGGGTTAAGTGTCTTGATTTGATCTAGTTTTCCATTTAGTAAGACATAAAGGAGTTCGGGGGACTTTTCAGAATCAAATTCGGGTAAGTAGAACTCCGAGTATCAAAGTTGACGTAAAGGGGTTATTCCGGGACGTTGAAAAAATAAGTGTGTTATAAAATGGGGCAATTTGAGGGATTTTACGACTTTATATCCCGTGTCAACCGCCATAGCGGTTGACACACCGCCATAGCGACCTCCACTATTGCGGAGGAAATACTGCTACAGCGGAAGTTAACATCGGTCAGCCTCTACCATAGCAGTTGACTCCGCTATGGAAGTACCGCTATAGTAGAGTGGACCGCTATAGCGTAGAGCGATGAGATTTAATGCAGAAACTTCCCCAAAATATTTCAGTTTTCTTCAACATGTTTTGAGAGAAGGACAAGGCGATTTTGGACAAATTTCATCTGTTTTTCAGCATTTTTCATCCTAAAAGTAAGTATTCTACTCCCTAAACTACATACTATCTTTCCTACTCTATAGAATTGCTAGGGGTGAACTTGGGGAAAGGTTTAGAATGACCTAGGAATGGTAGAATCTGGGGAAAAAAGAGATTCTAAGGGTAGAAGTTCTTGATTGTTGTTAATTCTTCTATATTATGATCATGTGACTTTAATTCCCTAAATGTATCCATAAAAATGGTAGAACTAGGTGAATTAATGGTAGGAAGCCCGAAAAAAGGGTGGTATGATCATGGGTGATCTGGGGTTTAGGATTTTTCATAATTCGGGTAAATTGTAGGCTATAAAGATTGATTCTTGGTTATTGTGTATTGTTTAGATCAAGAACCGGTAAGAACTTCGGGAAACAGGAAAGCTCCGATTGAGTAGAGCTTGGACTAATTTGAAGTAGGTGATGGTTATTGATTCCTATATGCATCGTATGTTTGTGTACTTTTGTCTAAGTGTTGTATGAGTTGCATGCTTAGGGAATGAATTAGGAATGTCTAAGGGTTCTGTTATTAGTCTTGTGAAATAAACTAGGTGTTATTGCTTGTTGGTTTACAAGTTTGATTATTCATTATTTGTGACTGTGGATTTTGTGTGACATTCGGTTGGCTCGGGTACCATGCTTGGTATGGGATAATAAATGGTTGGCTCGGGTACCATGCCTGGTACGGGATAACAAACGGTTGGCTCAGGTACCACACATGGTATGGGATACTAACTGGTTGGCTCGGGTACCACGCCTGGTATGGGTTTACTTATTTGCATTGTGCATTTTATTTTGGTTCCATGAGTGGACCTGGCTGTGTTTATGATTTGTGATATTGCATATGGTCCTTGAGAGACGAGTTATTATTATTGGTCTATGAGTTTGGTCTTGGTGTAGACCGGGTTACCTGGTTTACACTTAGGTGTTTTTACGGGGATCCCAGGGAGGGTCTGGGCTATGTAAAATGGCGTATTTATTGGTTATTGTTGTTTGTTGATCATGGTTATGAAAGCGGAGTATATGTGGGGGCAAGCTAGGAAGAGACTTGTAGTCTAAGGATACATGTTGTCTTGTTTACATATTTGATGTACTTCTACTTGACTATTGTACTGTTCATTTATTACTTATTTGGAACTGGCTGATGATCCTACCAGTACACAGTGGTTGTGTACTGATACTGCACTTGCGTTTCTTTTGTGAGTATAAGAAATCTTTCAGCGGCTGACATGCAATATCATTTATAGTACCAGCGCTCCAAGACATCAAGGGTGAGCTGTTTCGATCGAGCTGCCTTGGTTTCTTTCGTACTAGTTGTAGCCCACTTGTTTCGGGCTTAAACTTTGCTTATTTATATTGGGGGTTGCATCCCCGTATTCTAGACATATTTGGTAGATGTTTTTGGTACGATGACTTTCAGGTTCTAAGGAGGGATTTCTACAGGTTTATTTATATTAGTGTTGATTTAGTTGATTATTGCTAGTTTTACTTTATGCACACTGGTTTTTGAGTTGTTAGATTATTCTAAGTGTGGGGTCGGTTTGGTTTGCTCACCCAGGGGTTGGGTGAGTGCCACTCACGGCTGTCTGGGTCGTGACACCTTTGGTTTTACTAGTGCTCTTGCAGCATTCATGGACCTCATGAATAGGGTATTTAAGCGGTACCTTGATATGTTTGTCATTGTATTCATTGACGACATCCTAATCTACTCCATAAGTGAGGAGGATCACGCCAATCACCTCAAAATAGTTCTTTAAACTCTTAGAGATCATGAGTTGTTCGCCAAGTTTTCCAAGTGTGAACTTTAGCTAAAGTATGTGGCATTCCTAGGCCACGTAGTTTCCAGCAGAGGTATTCAGATTGATTCTCAAAAGATAAAGGCAGTAAGGAGTTAGCCCAGACCCACAATCCCAACTGATATTAGGAGTTTCTTAGGTTTGGCCGGCTATTATAGAAGGTTTGTAGAGAGGTTTTTGTCTATGTCTTCCCCGTTGACTAAGTTGACTCAGAAAAAGGCTAAGTTTCAATGGTCTGAAGCTTGTGAGAAAAGCTTTCAAGAATTGAAGACTCGATTGACTATTGCTCTAGTGTTGACCCTACCAGAGGGTACAGAAGGTCTTATTGTGTATTATGATGCATCCAAAGTGAGCATTGGGTGTGTGTTGATGTAGAATGGTAAAGTTATAGCGTATGCTTCTAGGCAGCGTAAGGTTCGTAAGAAGAACTATCCAACTCATAACCTTGAGTTGGCAGCCATAGTGTTAGCTTTAAAGATCTGGCATCACTATCTCTATGGCGTACATGTTGATGTGTCTACTGACCACAAGAGTCTTTAGTATGTTTTCAGCCAGAAGGAGCTGAATCTCAGGCAGAGGAGATGGCTCGAATTGCTTAAGGATTATGACTTCAACATTCTCTACCACCCAGGTAAGGCTAATGTGGTTGTTGGTGCTCTTAGTAGGTTGTCCATGGGAAGTATGGCTCATGTAGTGGAAAGAAATAAAGAGTTGTTAAAGGAAGTGCATAGACTTGCACGTTTGGGAGTTTGTCTCTTAGACTCTGATGAGGTTGGTTTGCATGTTCATAATGGAGCCTAATCATCTCTAGTAGTGGAAGTTAAAGAAAAGCATAACAGTGACCCCATCTTTCTCCAGTTAAAAGAAGAAATTCATGAGCAAAAAGTATTAGTTTTCGCACAAGGGAGAGATGGTATCTTGAGATATCAAAGTAGATTGTGTGTTCCAGATATAGATGGTCTTAGATATAGAATTATGGTTGAAGCACACAGTTCCAGATATTCAATTCATCTAGGTTCCACGAAGATGTACCATGACTTGAGAGAAGTTTATTGGTGAAATGGTATGAAGAGAGATATTGCAGACTTTATTGCTAAGTACCCGAATTGTCAGCAGCTTAAGGTTGAGCACCAAAGGCCATGTGGCATGGCTCAGAATATATCTCTCTCTGAGTGGAAGTAGGAGATGATTAATATGGACTTCATCACAAGTCTACTGCAATCTCGATGATAGCATGATTCAATTTGGGTCTAGACCGAATGATCAAGTCATCTCACTTCTTGGCAGTTAAGACTACAAATTCAGCAGAGGACTATGCCAAATTATATACCCGTGTCATAGTCAGACTTTATGATGTTCCATTATCCATCATTTCAATAAGGGTGCTCAGTTCACCGCCCAATTTTGGAAGTCATTCCAGAAAGGTCTGGGTTCAAAGGTAAACCTCAGTACCGCTTTGCATTCGCGTACAGACGGTCAGGAAGAGCGTACCATTCAAACCCTTAGGGATATGTTGAGAGCTTGTGTTATTGACTTCAAAGGCAATTGGGATGACCATTTGTCTCTTGTTAAGTTCGCGTATAATAACAACTACCATTCCAATATCCATATGGCTTCTTATGAGGTTCTTTTATGGGCAAAGGTGTAGATCTCCGATCAGTTGGTTCAAAGTTGGCAAAGTAGAGTTGATAGGGCCAAACTTAGTCCACCAGGTTATGGAAAAGGTTAAGACCATTCAGGAACTGAAAGATTAAAGACTTCTCAAAGTCGCCAGTAGTCCTACACAGATGTTAGGCGCAGAGACTTGGAATTTGAAGTTAATGATTAGGTATCTTTGAAAGTTTTACCCATAAAGGGCATTATGAAATTTGGGAAGAAAGGGAAGCTCAGTCCCCGCTATATTGGTCCTTACCGTATTTTGAAGAGGATTGGTAAAGTAGCTTAGGATCTAGAGGTACCAGCAGAGTTAGCAGCAGTTCATCCGGTCTTTCACATTTCTATGCTTAAGAAGTGTGTAGGTGATGTTTTACTCATCTTGCCTACAAAGGATGTTGGGGTGAAAGATTTATCTTATGAAGAGATTCCAGTCAAGATTCTTGATTGTCAGGTTCACAAGTTAAGAACTAAAGAAGTTGCATCAGTGAAAGTTTTGTGGAGAAACTAGTTTATTGAAGAGGCTATGTGGAAGCCAAAGAGGATATGAAGGTTAGATACCCTCATTTGTTCACTCCTCAGGAAGAAGATATTGAACATTATAGTCCTTCCCTTATTTTGAATTTAGTACTTGTGCCTTGTATTTGAGTAATCTTAGTTCCTTAAATTTATTCGTGCTTTGGGTCTTCCTATTTGTGTTTATGACCTTTTTAGCAAGTTTAGTTCAGAGGAGAGTAGTTGAGTTTCCCTTTTTGTTATCTTTTCACTCTAGTTTAATCTTCATTTGAGGATGAATGATCCCAATGGGGAGATATTGTAATACCTCAGATTTTGAACCAACGTTTAGACCAACACTTAAAACCTTTTTCTGTAATTTTCAAGCCCCACGAGAAGGTTCATGAGTCGTGGGAGGGCCCATGAGCCATGAACCCAATTGTGGGAGCCTTCTAGGCTCAGCTGCAGACTATGAGTTAGCCCACGAGTTCTGGTGGATCCCATGAGTTGTGGAGCCACTCGTGAGTTTGGTCCAAAGGCCCTCAAGCTCTCTCTCATCTTCATGGATTGTATCATGGCCCGTGGGAAGCTCCAAGGACCGTGAATCCAACGGTGGAAATTGACCAGAGGCCTTGAACCTCTGCCTCCAGTCGATTGTCAAGGTCACGACTCGTGGAAGGCTCCACGGTCCATGAACCTCATCAGTGAAAGTGGTTCAGAGTCTTTAAAGTCTTTGGCATGAAATGACGGTATAGCCCATGACTCGTGGACCACCTCATAGCTCGTGAGGTGAGCCGTCCCACGAATATTTTTGCACATTTTAAAAGGTTAAGTTGGGTTGGTCCTTTGCTTACCTTAGATCCCTTCCCCACTTTGTTTAAACACCCAAAAAGGGTTATTACACTCAGTTCAGTTGATCATTCCCTGAAGAAATTCTCTCAAGGCTCTAAGTCGTTCAACCTATGGTTTCAAGCTAGCAAGAGCATAGAAGCTCAAGCAAGAAAGATTTTCAAGGTTTTCTCCAAGATTCTTCTCCTTTCAGGTATGTAAGGCTATTCATAGTGAGGAAACTTGTTCTTCTTCACGTCCTACATCTTCAGTTTCAGTCCTAGAAAAGATTAGAAGCTAGGACTTTTTCCCCAAAGTCTGTGAATCATATCCTTCGTCATAATTCAAGATGCTTATTGTTATTCTTGTTGTTGACATCCCTATCTATTATAATTTGTTGGTTGATGATTCATGTTATCTTACCCCATGACTATATACATTGTCTTCCATAACTATACTAGTATCTATGGTTCTAGAAGAAATATTTCAGAATAAGGATTTCAGCTTAGTCAGTCCTAGCTACCGAGCATAATTTCAGAAAAAAAGTAAAGTTCAGTTTTAAAATAGTATATCTAAGCGTAGAGGCTGACCAGTAGTATATTCAGCTAGTTGGACCTCAGGCTCACTAGTTATATCATTTAGACAGATTTTTGATTGCCTTAGATAGGCTTTATTTTATGAGCATTATCTTGGGAGAATTATTTAGCACCGAGACTAATAAGGATTTAGATAACCCAAACCCCAGAAACAATATTGCCAGTGCAGGATAGGATCGTATCGTTGATTCAAGTGACTCCTCAGTTAGCCCTAAAAAGTCTCAGATATGAATCCATAGCTTAGTATCATTACATACCTCGGCAAGATCTGGCACAGCTCTCCCAACCTAACTAGAGGTTGTACATCATGTGCTCACGTGATATTTATCGGTTAAAAGAAACTCTGAACTAAAGAAACTAAAGTGTTTTCAACACTTATATTTGAATATCTATTTTCAGCTTTACGCTACAGTTTTACAAATCTTTTATACTTGTGTTTTATGCATCAGTTAGCATACTTCAGCTTAGCATTCAATTTACTATTTTAGTCAGTATTTATGATTTAGTTTATATGTTTCATTCAGCTAATTACATACCGTATATTCATATGTATTGACGCCATCTGGTGCTGCATCTTTATATGATACAGACTCAGGTGTTCAGGATCGGCAGCAGACACATCAATAGGATCTCCTTCAATCATCTTTTGGTGAGATCTCATATCTTTCGAAGGGCTCCAGTCTATCTCTACTATTAGTAGTTTAGTATTTCTTTCTGGTAGCTGGAGGTCTTGTCCCAACATCTTAATTTGAGTATATTAGAGGCTTCATAGACGAGTCAATACTAGCTCAGTTATCAATTGTTTTTACAAACATTTTATCTTTCAGACCTCAGATCTTGATTTATAAAAAGTTCTAGTTTTGCTTTTCAGATTATTGCATGCTCACTTTACTTAGCATCTTTCGCATTGTCATTTTAGTATTCTATATAGTAGCAAGCTAGGTCAAGGGTCCACTCGGGTCATTAGTGATCTCGAGTATCAGCCACATGCAGGGTGTAGACTCGGGACATGACACATATTTCTATCAAAACTTCTCCAACAAAAGAAATGTAAGACTTAATTCTTTAATTTAGTTATTTAAATGAGCCCTCATTTTTTGATCTCATCAGGTTGAAATCCTCCCATGAAAAAGATTGACACTCGGATTTTGGATGATTATGTGACGATCCTATCTTGATTACTACTATTTTTTTATTACACAAAAAGTGTATTTATATACAGTAATCAAATTGTAACGAATATAGCTTAGTGGTAAGTGGTAACAATATGATTCGTTCTATTATTCCTTAAATAATTAAAGAATTTTTTGATTTGATATCAAGTTATACAATTACATCAAGTGTTTTAAAAAAAGTTGCGATTATCTGCAAAAAAATACGTCGGAGCTCCTTGTAAGGTAAACTAGAATGCCATTATGTTCGATTATTTGAAACTGAAAAAAAAAACATAGATAGAGAAGGAGGTGCTTTGACCTTTTCTACTCATATAGGTCCATAATCACTAGGTGATGAAAGTATTAACTATCAGAGAAAAGAGATGGGTTAGGTCAAATTGAATAAGGTCATTTTACACTACATAATAACCCTATAAAGCCTACAAAGTACATAGTTATCTCATAGGAGCAAACTATTTACAGCTAAATACCCTCTTATAGAAAATACCCCATTAACTAATTACAACAAATGCCTCCCACCCCCACCCCCCTCCCTCTGTGATACCTTGTCAGTATATGATACCCAATCGGTATCATATTGGACTAAACTTTTTTTTGGACAATAAATAAGAAATAATTAAGAGAAAATATTAATTATTTTATTTATTTATTTTATTTAATCCTTTTCTTTTTTTTCCTTTTTTTTTCCTTTTTTTGTCTTTTTATTCTTCTCATTTATTTCTTTATTTTTTATTTTTTTCCCCTCCTTTTTCTTTTATTTTTTCTCAAATCATATTATTCTTTATTATTTTTTCACCATACTTTAAATTTATACTCAATTTTGTCTCCTTTCTTTTTTCTTTTTTCTTTTTTATTTTTTATTTATTTCTTGTTGTTTTTTTAATTTTATTGAATTATTTTTTCTTTTATTTTTTCTCCATAATCTAATTTCATTCACTTTTTTTACTCTTTTTCATTGAGGTATGCTTCAGTCCTTCAGTCTGACACTCTCCAGTCCTCCATGATACCATCATAGTATATCTATATACTTGCATAGTGTCATGGAGGACTGCTTCAGTTCTTCAATATGATACTCCTCAGTATACCATCACAGTATATCTATATACTGGCATAGTATCATGGAGGATTACTTCAGTACTTCAATAAAACTTCCCCAATATACCATCACAATATATCTATATATTGGATGTTAAGATAGAGGACTGCTTCAGTCCTTCAATGAGACACTCCTCATTCCTCTATGATATCATCATAGTATATCTATATACTGGTATGTTATCATGAAGGACTACTTCAGTCCTTCAATGAGACACTCTTTATTCCTCCACGATACCATCACAATATATCTATATACTAGAATGATATCTTCCTTTAATGAGACACTCCTCAATCCTCCATGATACCATCACAATATATCTATATACTAACATGGTATCATGGAGGACTGCTTCAATCCTTCATGAGACACTACTCAGTATACCACCACAGTATATCTATATACTTGCATGGTATCATACTTCAATTAGATACTCATCAGTCATCTATGATACCATCACAATATATTTATATAGTGGCATGGTATCACGGATGACTACTTCAGTCCTTAAATGAGACACTGCTCAGTATACTATCACAGTATATACAACATGGTATCATGGAGGACGACTTCAGTCCTTCAATAAGACACTTTTCAATTCTCCATGATACTATCACAATATATCTGTATACAGTCATAGTATCATTGAGGTTTGCTTCAGTCCTTAATGATATATTACAAGATATGAATATATTGTGATAGTATCATAATGGATTGTTCCAGTCCTTCAACGAGATACTCCTTAGTCATTCTTAATTATTTATTGATGGTTTATTTATTAATTTTCTTATTACTAATAGAGTCATATTTTAAAAATAAGTTTTGTTTTCATTTCAAAAGCAAAAAAAATAATAATTATAAAAGCATATTTCATTAATTTAGATTTTTATGAGTAAGCTAGTGGACTTTTTTTTCGTACTCTATTAATTTTTTTTATTAATCTAAAAATAATTATTTCATATTTTTATTTTTCATTTTTTTAAAAAAATACAAAAATTCATAAAGGGAAAAAAAATAAAATAAACTAGCAAAAAAAGTAAAAAAAAATTAAAAAGAGAGAAAAAATGACAAAAAAAAAAGAAGAAACAAACAAACAATAAAATTACTACCAAAAGAAACAAATCATGTTATATTTTATTTTTATCTTTAATAAATTAAGCCAAAAAGACAAAATAAGAAAAACAACAAAATGAATAAAAGCAAAATAATAGACAAAGTAAATTAGAAAGAATATGAATATATAGATAAAGTAAATTGGAAAGAATATGAATGTATCGAAATTGTGCGGGTAATATTTTAGTGTTGAGTGGGTGTTTGGTGTAATTAGTTTTAGGTGGGGCAAACACGGGTAATTATTTTAGTGCTTAGGGGTAGTTTGTATAGTTTTTCCTAATTTTTATTGTTTTGGATATGCAGGAAATTACATGGAGTGTCTCTCAAAGTGAGTGGTCTTCAATTTTTGCTCCTCATAAGAAAAGTCTTTAAAGAATATTCTTCCTTCTTTTTTATGTATAGAACAAATACATTTTGCCCCTCTACACCACAACTCTCCATGTTCATTTGTCTCTCAACTTTTAATTTTCATTTTTCTTTTTTCTTTTTTCTTTTTTCTTTTTTCTTTTTTTTTCTTTTTTCTCAATTTTTTTTTAATTCTCATTTTCTTTTTTTTCAACCTTTATTTTTTTGTTCTTTTTTTTCTTTTTCTCTCAACCTTTTTTTTTGTTCTTTTTTTTCTCAACCTTGATTTTTTTATTTTTTTTATTTCAACCCTTTTTTTTTGTTCTCTTTTTTTTCTCTTTTTTTTCTTTTTTTCTCAACCTGATTTTTTTTCCTCTCTTTTTTTCTTTTTTTTTAATCTTTATTTTTTCCTTTCTTCTCTTTTTTCTTTTTTCTTAACCTCTATTATTTTTTGCTGATGAATAGAAAGTTGGATAATCCGCAAAGAGGGTCTTCTTTCTTTGACATTGAAGTAAACTTAAGAGCGGGCTTTGTTGTTTGGAAGTCCTTTGGAACAAGTCTTGCCTCTAAGGCAAAAATTATAGAACATCTCATAAATCAAGACACAATGAGGTAGTGTCAAGTCTTGCTCGTGGGGCATAACTTGTTGTTTGAAAATTCTTGAGTTAAGTCTTGCCTTAAGGCAAGAGTTATAGAGTATCTCACAAATTAAGACACAATGAATTAGTGTTAACTCTTGCCCATGGGACGTAACTTTTTTTAAGAGGCTCTTGGGCTACGTCTTGCCTCTAAGGCAAACGTTATAGAGCATCTCATAGATCAAGACACAATGTGCTAGTGTCAACTCTTTCCCATGAGGCGTAACTAGTTGTTTGAAAGTCCTTGAGCTAAGTCTTGTCTCTAAGGCAAGAGTTATAGAACATCTCATAAATCAAAAAACAATGTGGTAGTGTCAACTCTTGCCCTTGGGTGTAACTTGTTATTTGGAAGTCCTTGGGCTAAGTCTTGCCTCTCAGGCAAGCGTTATAGAGCATCTCATGAATCAAGCACAATGTGGTAGTGTCAACTCTTTTCCATGGGGCGTAACTTGGTGTTTGAAAGTCCTTGGGATAAGTCTTTTCTCTAAGGCAAGAGTTATAGAATATCTCATAAATCAAGACACAATGAAGTAGTGTCAAGTCTTGCTCGTGGGGCATAACTTGTTGTTTGAAAATCCTTGAGCTAAGTCTTGCCTTAGTTATAGAGTATCTCATAAATTAAGACATAATGAAGTAGTGTGAACTCTTGCCCATGGGGCGTAACTTGTTATTTTGAGAAGTTATTGGGTTAAGTCTTGCCTCTAAGGCAAGTGTTATAAAGCATCTCATAAATCAGGACACAATGTGCTAGTGTCAAGTCTTGCTCATGGGGCGTAATTTTTTGTTTGAAAGTCCTTGGACTAAGCGTTGCCTCTAAAGCAAGAGTTATAGAACATCTCATAAAAAAATAAAGGTTGAGAAAAATGATCAAAAAAAAAAGAAAAGAAAAAAAAGAAAAAAAGAAAAAAATTGAAGCTGAGAGGAGAAAAGAAAAAAATAAAGATGAGAAAAAAAGAAAAAAGAAAAAAAAATAAACGAAAAAACAAAGGTTGAGAAAAATGAAAAAAAAAATGTAAAGAAAAATTAAAAAGGAGAAAAAAATAGAATTGAGAGGAGAAAAGGAAAAAAATAAAGGTTGAGAAAAAAAGGAAAAAATATATATAGAAGTTGAGAGGCAAATGAGCATGGAGAGTTGTTTAAAAATAATTGAGGTATAGAGGAGGAAAAAGGTAGTTGTTCTATACATAAAAAAAGGAAGACTATTTTTGTAAGACCTTTCTTATGGGGGGCAAAAATGCAAAGTCACTCCCTTTAAGGGGCATTTGTGTAGTTATCCCTATGCAGTGTATAAGCAACGTGTAATCGCTGTGTAATATGTACATAATTAGTGTGTATACACTTATTATACGCTTGTTATACGTTAAATATATACACCATTGATCATTCTTTAGGTAATTTATTTAATTCGCTTAAGTTTAAATATGTTGGATCGTGATTTATTTGTAAATTTGACCCAACCAGTTAAAAAAATGATCCATATAACTATTAAGTTAAAATAATATGGTCAAATAAAAATGCAACTGAAATTCAAACATATAAAATCATATTGAAATTTAAGAATTATATAAATTTGAAGAAGAAAAAAGAGCGAAAGTCACTTTTCTTTTTCAAATAAAAGGGAAAAGGACGCCACATGGACAGTCGGCTAAACTATGTCCATCGAAAATGGCCATTTTAAAATAATGCCATCATATGATCGCTCAGCCATTTAAATTCCATGTGATAGCCATTTTTAAATTTGGGGCGAAACTGTATAGGATGCGTATCAACTCTGTATAATTATTGTATATAATATGTATTTGTATAAGATTTCTATAGAAACTATATAGAAATTTGACCAAAATTGTATAGGACGTGTATCAAAACTATATGTGATGGCCATTTTTAAATTTGGGCGAAACTGTATAGGATGTATATCAAAACTATATAATTATTGTATATAATATGTATTTGTATAAAATTTCTATAGAAACTATATAAGATGTATATAGAAACTATATAATTGTTGTACATAATATGTATTTGTATAAGATTTCAATAGAAACTATATAAAATGTGTATAGAAACTGTATAATTATTGTATATAAGATGTGTATAGAATTTGTATCATTGTTGTATAGAGTATGTATAGCGACTCCGACGCTAGCGATTTTAACTAGAAAGTGGAATTTTTAATCCCTTAGCTATTTGCTGGGATTTGTTCGGTCGACTGGCCATTTGTGTCCTTGTCCTCAAATAAAAAGCATAATATAAGTAGCAGAAATTAGGTGATATTGAGTGATTGGGTTATTATTCGTTATTTCACTCATCTTGATACAATAAACGTTAAATATGTTAGATCCTAACATATAAATAAAAGGATCTTAACAGTTTTAGTTTAAAAAAATTCACCAGCCTAATTATATTTATCACCTCTAATCATAACCAAAAATGGCGAGATTGACATACAAAGGAGGCTAATCTTTCAAATACATCATGTGCAAACATATTACATGAAAATAATTAGATACACTTAGCTAAACATAACTAGCGACGGCAAATATATAGGGAAACTTACATAGATATGTTATATTAAGAAAATATTTATCATTTATAGCAATGACATTTTTTTTTTCATTTGACACTTATAATATATTTATAATACAGTTTTAATACATATTGCAGAGAACAATTTATAAAACACATATAATACAAGCTTTATTCATGGATAATACATTTATCACACACTTTAATACACTTTTAATACATTGTGCAGATTTTTACCAAACAAGCATAATGCATTTTAAAACACTTATAATACATGTATATTGCATGCATAATTCACTTTTAAATACATACTGCAAATTTATCATAGTATTGCTATGTATTGCTATAGATGGTAATAAATAAAAAGTATCGCTGTAAACAGTAATTATTTATTAAAAAGTATTCATCCAAGTAATTTTTTCAAATATATATACGGATCGGGTCAAATTTGACAAGTTAAAATGGGTTAAGCAAAAACGAGTTGAGTTATAATCCATATATATCAATACGAGTAAAAAACGGGTTGGATAGAATATGAATTGGATAAAAACCGATACTTAGTCATTTTAATCCTCTTAAGCCGAAAGCTTGCTAAAGTTCCAGTTTAGCACTAAAAGTCAATATTATTAATAAACACCCGATTTGGTTCGATTTGCGGTTCGATTTTATACACCCCTACCTGTTACAACTTACAACTTACAAGACTCCAATATCAATGAGATCCTTCAATTTTAATAATATGTCACCAATAAATAGAATCAATGAGTTGATTAATAATATTTTGTTCCAGCAAAATGGGTACACAAAATATGTTAGGCTCCAAATTAAGTTTATTGTAATAGCAGATATCAAAAATATCACTGCAAAAAACTATTATAGATACTAATTAACTAACAATTTAAGAGTTAAGACATAACTAGAATTGACAACGAAGCATAAGAAAAGAGAAGTTGGGGATAAGATCTATAGTCAGGTTTACAATTATTAATCACAAATTTTTAATATACAGTGCACCCATAATAAATATAAATATATATATATATATATATATATAGGAATTATATATTCCTATTAAATATTTTATAATATTTACAATAAAATACTTACATGTCTGTATCCAGAATGTAACTTGAATTCCTATTAGAGAAGTTGATCAGACTTAAAAAGAGAAGTAATAGGAATTAGTAGTGATATACAAGCATATAATACAAGAATACAAAATTTTAATAGATACAAAAAACCCACTACTCTAGGATAAGAATATTTAGATAAGGAAATCATAGATACTAGGACACCATAGATACTTTCAAGAAATTAGAATATTTAGATTTAAAGTTAACCCCAGAAAAGAAATATAGAAGACTAAAAGACAATTCTCTGATAAGGTGTAACTTCAACTACGGAGAACACTTGTTACACGGAGAAGATCAACAGCTAAATACTATTACAGACTTAATAATAAATCTAGGAGAAACAGTTCAGAAAGATATCTCAGAAATAATAAAAACTATACAAGTTATAAAACAGCTACAAGAAAATAGTAACAAACTACTAGAAAGATTAGACTCTAACTTAGAATTCATAAAAAACCAACAAGCGGAAACAGAAAAGAGAGTAAAGACTTTAACTCCTAAAGAAAGTAATCTAGGGAAAGATATAAAAGAATTAAAAGACGAAATACACCAACTAAGGACATTAACACTGTCTTAATTCATGAACAATCCTCTATACCAAAAAATTATAAAAGAATCAGAACTAATACAACCCAGTCCAGAAGGACTATCAGACTACTCACCCCCATCAAAGACAGATCAGATAGTGATAAAACAGAATAATACAATCATACTTCTTTTATTAGAACTTAACAATAAGCTAGAAAAACTTTTAAAAGAAAAACAACCTATTAAAGATAAGAATATAGACGATTTAGTAGACCAATTAAAAAAGATAGAATTAACTCCTCAAACAGAAAGAATAAAAATTAAAAAGAAACAACCATGGAATTTTTCTCAGGTAAGACTAGATCCATCACAGCAAGACCAAGTTTCTCACAAGACAGCTTAGGAAATAACCTCTTAACCAAAGATTATGAATGCTCCTAGACGAGATACTAAGCAACAGTTAGACGAAGTAATAGACGTAGATAAAGATATACAAATCTTCCAGAACAATAGACTAAATTTGTTGAGCCCAAAAATACTTTACAATACAGGAATGTTTTCAAGCCAAGCTCAGTTATACAGACATTATAGGGAAGAACAATTATGTGTCATAGGAAAAAATACCAGTAGTATAAATTTAATAAGTAAAGAATCCTTAAAAGAAATAAATAAATCTAACATGAATCTCATGCACATGGGATTGATCATAATAGGATTAAAAGGACTAACTAGGAAAAATCTAGGAACAAAAGTCTTAATAACTTTATACGATGATAGATGGACAGACTCTAAGAAATCAATAATAGGACTCACAGAAGTAGACATGTCCAAAAACGGAGGAATTTTCTATTGTAGTCCAGACTATTTAATAAACTCATCAGAATTTGGTAAACACATAAAGATAGGAATTCAGACTAAAGGATATGAAGATATGAGTAACGGAAATAATCTGTTAATATGTGTAGGGTTTATAGGAAAGATAGCTACCAACAGTAGTACTAAGTTTAAACTAAAAGTAGAAGACGTAGTAACTTTAATGGGAAATAAGGGAATAAAATTAATGATGCCGTTAAAAGTAGATCCAGAAGAATATGCAGGATTAGAATGGAACTTAGAAAATTCTAATAAAAAGGAAACTTTAAAACCTAATGATCTCATAATGTATACAAATAACAAAGGACAGACCTCTGTTAGATTTACAGATTATAAATACACAGACCAAAAAAAAGTTGAAGAAGAAGTAGAAGATAATGAATTTATGAATATAGAATTAATCCTAGAAGAAGAATTTGAAGTAGATAAGGTAATCTTCAAAGCAGAAGAACTCTACAAAAAGAATACTGATCAGACTTTCAGATGCAAAGCATGTCAAACTAGAGGTTTAGACATAATAAAAATGAAAGAACATTTTAAGAATTGTGAATTAAGAACAGACAATAATGGATATAAAAATTCCATTTGGTCAAAGAACAAATTCCAAAGACAATATGACGAAGAAAGTGAAAACGAGACAGTAATTAGTCTAAAAGAATTAATGGAAAGTTCGTCAAGTAGTGCGAGCCCTTTCCAAAGAACAATAAACATGGATAGTTATTTAGGATTAGAATGGAACTTAGAAAATTCTAATAAAAAGGAAACTTTAAAACCTAATGATCTCATAATGTATACAAATAACAAAGGACAGACCTCTGTTAGATTTACAGATTATAAATACACAGACCAAAAAGAAGGTTATGTAGTCTGCTACTATTATTCCTTTCCATATGTCTAGTACTGAATTCATTTGGTGTTTTCCAGACTTGGATTGACGTAACAGATAGTATAAAAGATTTTCAGACCCCGTTATTTAAAGGTTTTAATAATTTAAATGAAGCATTAGATTATGCTAGGGGACATTTAGGACCCAATTTTTTTATTTCCCCTTCTCTTAAACAAATTACTACTACTCCACAATATAAAATCAATAGAGACACAGACAAAGTGGTTTTTTGTGATCACTGTGAAACTATGACACATGGTTTTAAAAGACTAAATAGTAGAAATGAAGAATTGACAAGAGAAAAAGACAAAGCATTAGAACATGTTAACATATTACAAGAAAGAATTAGAATACTCCATTTTGAAATTAGTCAGACTCAACAAATATTTTCAAATATACCAAAGAGTTCTCCAACTCAGAAAATGGATAAGATGGGTGTACATTCCCCAATGAATGTAGAAAGATCTATTATACCAGATATGGGGATAGCTAGTCCAGTTCAAACGGTAACTGGTAAAGACAAATCAAATCCGTTAATGGCTGGCACTTTGCCAAAAAGTGTAAGAATACTGCCAGACAGTTTTAACATAGCAGGACCCTCTTCAACTGAGACAAAAAATAGAACAAGAGGAAAAGGTATAAGTTTAAAGAAAAATAAAGGTAAAAAAATAGAGGAAATTCTCAATAAGACAGTGAAAAAATTTCTGGAAGAAAAGACTAAAAGAGTGATTGTTGAAAATCCAAGACCAGAGTCACCGAAATCAGAAACCAGTAGCTATAATTCGGTTATGGATCCTACTATGGAACAGTTCGCACAAGACCCTAACGAAGACGAAGACTCAGGCATGAGGTTCGACACCATAGCGGAGCACAACCTGGATACCTGAAAAACAATATCAAGTTCAAAAGACATGAGGTATAATCAAAGAAGACGAAGACAGAATAATGCAAGAAAGAAGAAGACAAAGACAAAAGTCGTAAGCAATGACGCACAATGGAAAGAAAACAAAAATAAATATGTAAGCCATGACATAAGAAAGCATTAAAGTGGAAAGATCAGATATCAACAAAGAGACAAAGAATCAATCAAGCATGTGACGATGGGGCCCACAGCGCACCCGGCTGCTAGAGATAAGATTCCTCAACTCAATTGAAATCTAAGTTGAAATCCGATCTATGGTTAAGCTCTTAGCTTCTTATTCAGCACCCATGGATTAACCTGTAAAGTCCTAGGGATTGTTGTCCGCCATGGCCAAAAGTGCCGAAGGACCTGGTTCTCCCGGGGTGAGGTTAAAGAAACTGCTGGTAAGAACATAGGCTAAGAGAGAGAGATGAACAGGATAAAATAATAAATCAAAAAACGGTAATGAACAGTAAAAAATGAACAGTATGAACAGTAAAAACTAGATCATTGACTATGGCGGACTACCGCCCGGTCTCCGATCCGGTAAAAAAAAAAAAAAAAAAAAAAAAAAAAAAAAAAAAAAAAAAAAAAAAAAAAAAAAAAAAAAAAAAAATTCGGGAGAATATACTTAGATAATGATATTTGCATAATACGAACATGGAAATAGACTAAGGAGGAGGGAGTACTGAGTAGGATTTTACAACCAAAGCCTACAAACGCTTTAATATTTGATTGCCTATTTCTGCAACTGTTTACAACTACTTAACATTCATACTACTGCCACTGCTTAGTTTCATTGTATTTAACTTTTCAGAGTTATTTAAGATTATTTTTATTTAAACGCATTTATTTAAACGCATATTATATTGGTATCAGAGCCAGGTAATATTTGTAAGTATAGCTACTGGTTTAAAGTTTAATATGCGTTTAAATAAATGCTATTATTTAAACAAGCATATAAGTAATATTTGTGGCTCTGATATTTACTGTTTTGTTACCACAAATAAAAGAAAAATAGCAGCCGGGTGCGCTGTGGTATCAAAGACAGATCAGATAGTGATAAAACAGAATAATACAATCATACTTCTTTTATTAGAACTTAACAATAAGCTAGAAAAACTTTTAAAAGAAAAACAACCTATTAAAGATAAGAATATAGACGATTTAGTAGACCAATTAAAAAAGATAGAATTAACTCCTCAAACAGAAAGAATAAAAATTAAAAAGAAACAACCATGGAATTTTTCTCAGGTAAGACTAGATCCATCACAGCAAGACCAAGTTTCTCCCAAGACAGCTTAGGAAATAACCTCTTAACCAAAATTATGAATGCTCCTAGACGAGATACTAAGCAACAGTTAGACGAAGTAATAGACGTAGATAAAGATATACAAATTTTCCAGAACAATAGACTAAATTTGTTAAGCCCAAAAATACTTTACAATACAGGAATGTTTTCAAGCCAAGCTCAGTTATACAGACATTATAGGGAAGAGCAATTATGTGTCATAGGAAAAAATACCAATAGTATAAATTTAATAAGTAAAGAATCTTTAAAAGAAATAAATAAATCTAACATGAATCTCATGCACATGGGATTGATCATAATAGGATTAAAAGGACTAACTAGGAAAAATCTAGGAACAAAAGTCTTAATAACTTTATACGATGATAGATGGACAGACTCTAAGAAATCAATAATAGGACTCACAGAAGTAGACATGTCCAAAAATGGAGGAATTTTTTATTGTAGTCCAGACTATTTAATAAACTCATCAGAATTTGGTAAACACATAAAGATAGGAATTCAAACTAAAGGATATGAAGATATGAGTAACGGAAATAATCTGTTAATATGTGTAGGGTTTATAGGAAAGATAGCTACCAACAGTAGTACTAAGTTTAAACTAAAAGTTGAAGACGTAGTAAGTTTAATGGGAAATAAGGGAATAAAATTAATGATGCCGTTAAAAGTAGATCCAGAAGAATATGCAGGATTAGAATGGAACTTAGAAAATTCTAATAAAAAGGAAACTTTAAAACCTAATGATCTCATAATACAAATAACAAAGGACAGACCTCTGTTAGATTTACAGATTATAAATACACAGACCAAAAAGAAGTTGAAGAAGAAGTAGAAGATAATGAATTTATGAATATAGAATTAATCCTAGAAGAAGAATTTGAAGTAGATAAGGTAATCTTCAAAGCAGAAGAACTCTACAAAAAGAATACTGATCAGACTTTCAGATGCAAAGCATGTCAAACTAGAGGTTTAGACATAATAAAAATGAAAGAACATTTTAAGAATTGTGAATTAAGAACAGACAATAATGGATATAAAAATTCCATTTGGTCAAAGAACAAATTCCAAAGACAATATGACGAAGAAAGTGAAAACGAGACAGTAATTAGTCTAAAAGAATTAATGGAAAGTTCGTCAAGTAGTGCGAGCCCTTTCCAAAGAACAATAAACATGGATAGAATAAATAACTATCCTTCAGGAAATTTACCAAGACATAGAGTATTTAGAATGAACCCAACTGAAAATACAGAAAGGGTAAGACCAATAGGAAGAAGAATGCCAATAGAAGAGCCAATTAGACTTCAAGAAGGAGGTAACAAAGGAAAAATATTAAATATAGCAGCACACGATCCACAAAGATGGAATTCAGTACTAGACATATGGAAAGGAATAATAGTAGCAGACTACATACAATCTAATCAAGAGGCAGATGCAGAAGCCATGTATAGATATTTAGAAACCTTTTTAGGAGAATCCACAAAAGGAGTTTGGGAAGCTTATAAATTAGAATTCCCAGAAGAATTCCAAGGATTAGTAGACTTGGGAGCAAACCCCTATAATTTTGCAAATAAAATACATGTTTTATTAACAGGAGAAGATCCGAATAGCGGATTAATAACATTACAAAGAAACGCTTTAATAAAACTAGAACAATTAAGTATAAGTAGTTGGTTCCAGATAAAAGAATTCCTGACAGAATACTATTATTACTGTACAATTAGTGGAAATACGTTCGATCAAAATTTAGGAAAAAAAACTATTTAATAAACTTCCAGGAGCTTTAGGCAGGGAAATAGAAGAAAGATGGAATAGACAAGATGGAATAATACAGAATCCAACCACAAAATGGACCATAGGTCAAAGGACTCAACATGTAATGAATATACTAACAGAGAAATGCACTAATATACAAATACAGAAGCAATTAAAACAAAATGAGACAAGATTTTGTAAAAGTATATACACTACACAGAATTATGACAAAAATCCACAACAGAAAAGACACAAAAAGAATAAGAAAGGTTCTTATTCTTATTTCCCAAAGAAATACTATTTACGAAAATCAGTAGCAAGAAAACCATATCTAGACAAAAACAGACATATAAGAAAATTTGATGGAAAAAGAAATTATAAAAATAGACTAGAATGCTTTACATGTGGAAGCATAGATCATTTAGCAAATACATGTCCTACAAGAAATAATAGTAGAACAAAAAATGCTCAGTTAATAGAAGACTTTAACGAAACACTAATAAATGTAGATGAATACATGTCAGATAGTGAAAGTATATACTCAGTAGTTAGTATAGACACAAATGAAGAACAAAGACATAATTCTTCTGACTCAGAAGGAGAAGAGCTAATAAATGAAATAGGATTAGAAAAATTAGACCTAGGAGAGTTAAAAAAATTAGACACCTATAATCTAGTCAACTTAGCCATAGAATGTAATCATAATTTTGAAAAAGGTAAGGGATTGGATAGTAACCAATGTTACATATGTCATTGGTATCCAAGTAAAGATAAAAGATTAAAATGTAAAAAATGCTACATAGTAGGATGTATTAATTGCATAGGAAAGACTTTAGAAATAAAAACTGAAAAGGAACAACTAGACATCAAAGAACCTATTAGATCTATGATACCCATAACAGAAATAAAAATATTAAATCTAGAAGACAGAATTGAGAAGATAGAACTTAGACTTAAAAAGTTAGAAAAAGGTAAAGAAAAGATAATAGAAGAAGAAGAATTGATGAATACAACTCAAAACAACAAGAATCTTGAAGGTTTAATATGTAATGAAGAAAAAAAGATGAGTACCATAAAAGTACTAGCAAGAATAAAAATACAAAACTACGAAATAGAGACATTAGCTCTAATAGACTCAGGATGTACCAAAAGTATTATAAATGAAAATATAATACCAAGAGAACTAATAAAAAATTTACCAGAACCCAAAATATCTATGCAAATGGATGGATCATACAATACATACTCACATTACGTGGGAAAAGCAACTATAAGTTTTAAAAACGCTTGTGATAATTTTTACAAACCATCATACAAGATAGATAAAATATGGACAAGACATTTAAACATTAGAGTAGATTTTGTACTAGGACTAGACTTTTTATTAAGTAATAACGAAAGTTGTCTCCTAACTAGAGACGGAATAATTTTAGCTAAAAATATATCTCAAACATCTGTAACTACTATACCTAGACCCACCAGGATCAGAAACATTGAAAAAGAAGAGATACCAAAAAAATGTGAAAAAGGAAAAGACTGTCAATGCGATCATTGTGAGACAATAAATATACAAGAAGAAATACATGAAATAATAAATATGGAAGAAAAAGAAAAAGATTATTCTTTAATAGAAATAAATACAGAGTTATACAATTTCAGTAAAGGAATAAAACAAATAGGAGTAATTAATGAGCAAAAAGACTTAGATAAAATAATACAAATCTTGGATGAACTAGAAATAATTGGAGAAAAACCCTTGAAACATTGGGAATCCAATAAGATAACCTGCAAATTAGACATAATTAATCCAGAGTACATAGTAAAAACAGCCTCAATAGAAGCCACAAACCAAGATATACTAGACTTTGAAATACAAATTAAAGAATTATTAGATTTAGGAGTAATAAGAAGATCTAGATCGAAACATAGATCAGCAGCCTTCAAGGTAAGAAATCATGCAGAAATAATAAGAGGAAAAGCAAGAATGGTAATTAATTATAAAAGATTAAATGACAATACTAGAATGGATGGATATAAATTACCAGACAAAACAGAATTAATTAATAGAATACAAGGAAGAACTTGTTTTAGTAAACTAGATTGTAAATCAGGATACTGGCAGGTAAAAATGAATGAAGACAGTATAGACTGGACTGCATTCACTTGTCCTGAAGGACATTTCGAATGGTTAGTAATGCCATTTGGATTAAAGACAGCACCTCCTATTTTCCAAAGAAAAATGGATAATATTTTCAGAGAATTTAAGAATTTTGTAATAGTATACGTAGATGATATTTTAATTTTTAGTAATACTATGAAAGAACATTTAGGACATTTACAAATTGTGTTCAGACTATTAGTAGATAATGGAATTATAATAAGTAAAAAGAAAATGGATTTATGTAAGACACACATTAATTTTTTAGGAATAATAATAGGAGAAGGAAAGATAAAACTACAACCACATATTTCAAAGAAAATATTGGATATGCCAGACAAATTAGACAAGACTAAAGAATTACAAAAATTTCTATTAAACTATGCAAGAAATTTCATAAAAGACTTAGGAAAAGTAGCAGGACCACTATATTCAAAAACGGGATCAACAGGTCAAAAGACTTTTAATACAGAAGATATAAAACTAGTTCAGACTTTAAAACAAATGGTTAAAGATATTCCAGATTTAGTTATGCCTTTAGAAACAGACTATTTGATAGTAGAAACAGACGGAAGTTTTGAAGGATGGGGAGCTGTCCTTAAAACTCGGAAAAACAAATACAGCGATAGAAGGAAGAAAGAATTTGTGCATACCAAAGTGGTAAGTACAAAGAAAAAGGTAATATGACTAGTATAGATGCAGAAATCCTAGCTGTTATATATGGATTAAATGTTTTTAGAATATACATTTTAAATAAACCAGAAGTTTTAGTAAGAACAGACTGTGAAACAATAGTAAAATTTTATCAAAAAATAAACGGAAAAACAAGTAGCAAGAGAAGATGG